>PVLC010002348.1:0-117036 GCA_004027655.1 Graphiurus murinus | reverse complement strand
ACAGAGAATGTGACATCTGGACTGTTGCTGGCTGCTATAGCAAAGGAGGAAAGAGTCTGAATCATGCATGAGCTTTGCACTGCCTAAGCTCAGATACCTTATGGAGAGATGGCTATTAAGGTACTCTAGAGCTGCTACATTCTAAAAAAATCTATATTTAAAAAATAGTATTCAATTAGCAGTGTTTTTTTTTTTTTTTGTGGTCCTGGGGATTGAACTCAGGGGCGTTCTACCTCCGAGCTATACCCCCAGCCCTATTTTTTATTCTTTATTTTGAAACCGGGTCTCACTAAGTTGCAGAGTGCCTCACTAGGTAGCTGAGGCTGGCCGCGAACCCGGATCCTCCAGTTTCAGCCTCCCGAATGCTGGGATTACAAGCGTGCGCCACCACGCCCGGCTAGCAGTGTTTTTAAATAATACATTTTACATTCAAATTCAACTGTACCAAAACAAACTAATAATCAAACTAGGGAAGGCTATTTATCCATACCCTTGCTGCAGCAAGGGAACCATGTACCTCCCCCGTGCTTCTACAGGGGGTCGGAGAATGGAAACGAGGAGTTTTACAGAATAAAAAGGATGTATTTGGCTAGGATGAGATTTTTCAAAGGATCCTTGGGAATGTTGGGGATTGGTCTTTAAGTATATCTGACCATCCTTGTTTAGTTGCAAGGGAGAAGGTGAACAGTTTGGGGAGATTTCCAGAGAAGAGGAGGCATTTGGCAGCTGGTGATTTCTTGAACTAGTGGGGTCGATAGAATGTTCTTTATAGTTAAATCAACAGAAAAGTCTTGACCATGAGGTGGGGGTGGTGGCTGTGGGCAGACAATTTTGCAACTGAATTACACGGTATAGAGTCGCTGCATTCTCCTTTAGTGTGACAAATCGTGAGGGCATAGACCAGTTTACAAATCTCCCTTGACTGCTTTGTATTAATACAGGCAGATGATGAGTTAGGCGATGTCTAAATTCCCTTCAAAACCTTTCAAATCTAGGATTCTATAATGACACTGGCCACAAACTAGTTTAATCATGTATTTATTGATTGCTAATTGAGATGGATTGTGATTTGTCTCTTAGGGTGGTTATAGGGAGAAATCGTGTTACATCATGAGCCTTACAAATGAAAACATCTACCAAGTTACAAAACTTTGTAATGCCAATAATCCTCTGCTAGTCAAAGGTGACAGCTTGTGGGGGTCCTCTTTCCTAGCTTGTGTGTCTGTGGCTCAAGGGACTGGTGGCAGTGAGCTCTCCTCTTTGTACATCTCTGGAGTAAAGGCTCTTTGATTGTGGATAAGTTCTCGCCTCCCAGAACCCAAGGCCATTCATGACCCTGCCACTTAGATGTGCAGTCAGCTGGAAACCTTTATTCAAAGGAGCTGCTCCAGGCTTAGCTGCTGCCAGGCAGTTTCAGCTGGCCCAGCTGCCCACATCCATGCCACAAAGTTGGACTCTATGCCCTGGAACAACCTGGATCCCTCCCGCATATGGTTTCTCCACTTTAACTCATCTGAGTACTGCAGCAGAGTTCACCTTGGGGCACAAAAGTACTGTCATGATTTTAGAAATTGTACAGTGGCCCTCTTTTCATATAAACTATGAATAATGGATGCTTAGCCATAATTTAGGATGTATTTGCCAAAGGCCAGTATTTTGCTATTGCCTGTGCTTAATTTACAAAGCAAGGATCTCTTTATACTTCTGTCACAAAGGGTCATCATTTGCCAGTTCAAGTGAGACATTTGAACTTGACATAATGTGAGAATTCCTAATATTGACTTAGTTCTTACTACGTGTTGGGGACTGTGCCAAGTTCTTTACATGCACAATGAATTATTTCATCAATAAATTACTTGGGTTGGGATATCGACACTATTTATATACTCATCCTACAGATGATAAAAATAAGATATAGGATAATTCAAGCAACTTGTCTAGGATCATATATAAAATAATGACATATTCTAGCAATGCCATTAGAGTTGATGAATAGACTGGCTTTGTATTTCTAATATTTTTATTATGGCTGTACATTTCCACTTTGGAAAAATTAATGAGTTTTAAACATCATAATTTCATTTCCCTTTAAAAATAACACTATAATAACTATAATACAATAGGGACTTGGTTCTTGTGAGCAGCCTACATCAATTGGTAGGTGGTCTATGAGTATCTGACATTATAAGTTTACAATTGAGTTACCCCAAGAAGAAGAAAGAAATATGTTCTTCATTTTATACTTGATGGTATTCATGGTAGATGTTATGTTCCTGGAAAAAAAATATCATCCTCTGAACTCTGTATCTGTGATCTTGCAAAAAATTCTTTTAAATCATCTCAATGAATAAAAAAGAAGTCTATTTATTTTTATGGATCTGGGGAGAAATAGTGGGGAGAGGCTCGACATCACCTCTCTTCCTTTCTCTGGTTGTCCATCTGTACAATGGGGACTATGAATGACCTCAAATAGAACACTTACTGAGCATGTGGGAATGTATTGCACAGATGGTAAATCTTATGTACTTTCGCACATGGTCCTTCCCTAGAGAGTAGGGCTGGGTAAAGATGCCTCTGAGTCTTTGCAGGCATGGGTTTCAATGAACATTTATGAAGTGCTCAGAACTTTGTAGTATATCACTTAGTAGCACATACATTTAGTTTGAGTCTTGATGAAGAAGTTTTTTTTTTTTAATTTATCCCCATTTTTCTGGCATAATATTCTGAACAGCAGCAACGCAATCTGTTGTTTGTTTAGAAATGATGGCAGAAGGGATGTATCTTGTGTGGTGTGTACATGAGTGTGTGTGCGCCTGTGTGTTCTGTTGTGAAGGGGGTACTGACATCAGATCTGTCACAGTCCAATAAAAACAGAATTCTGCAAACTAGAGCTACCTGAGTTAGTTACCATCATTTGGGAAGAGACTGAGGTTTAGAATGAATTAGTTAAAGCTACACTCCCATGTGGGACACACAGCAGAGAAAACCCAGTCTTTAGCCCACCCTCCCCAGCATGGGCATATGTATACATGCACGCACAGAGGCACGACTCAACAGAAGGGGATTTTCATCCTGTGGTCTTCCCTCTGTAGAATTCTTCTGGCACTGGTTTCAGCAGCTCTATCTTTTCCTCCCCCACCACTCCCACCCCTTCCGATCTTGGAGGCCAAGCTCTGTTAGAGAGAGAGAGGAAGCCTCTGAGCTTGTGGAAGAATCACCATAGCAACATGGCACTGAGTCCTGCCACCAAAGGTCTCAGCCATGCTTGGCTTTGGTTTTGGCCCAAGTGAAGCAATATGAGTTCTTCCTCTCCTCCCACCCCCCACAGCCCAATCAACTGAGACTTTGAGCTACTTTCTTCCCCAGGTAGACTTGTCTTCCCTGCCTTCATATTCCTCTGTGAGCTGTATCTTCCCTTCTCTCCACCATGACAGATACACCCAGTGCCAATTTATTGACATGTTTCAGACAACAAGCCAGCCTTACTCAAGGCTCCATTGGCAGCCATAAACTGATGTAATTCAGGGCTCCTTGGAAGAGCTTCTTCTGAATAAAATATCACTCAGGAGAAAGGGATGTTTGGAGGAAAAGAATGTCAGCTTTAGGGTAGTGAAGCAAGGGTGGTCTTTCAGGTAGGATATGGGGCTTGAATATATTTTCTATAAACAGCACAGATCAATACTTTGGGATTTTTAACCAATAATTGAATGACAGGTATACTGAATATGGTTAATCCTTGTAACATGATATGATATATGAAAAATAGGCTCCAAAAGATACTTTAACGCAAAATCCAAAACTAAACTAAAACTAAACAACATCTTTTAAGGACACCTATATTGTGATTTTAAGTGTGTGTGTGTGTGTGTGTGTGTGTGTGTGTGTGTGTGTAAAAGAGTGACAAATGACAAACTTTTAGCTACCTTGGAACTAGGTATTGGACAGGAGAGGTGGATATAAATTATGATCAATGTGGAGGCTTTGCATTGAGTGGTGAGTTTATCAATATTCATTATTGAATTCGAATGATTTACTTAATTAAAAATAAGGAGGGCTGTGCCTGGACTAGTAATAATAGTAGATTCTAAGTCATCAGGCCAGAGTTCTGGATATTTGAGGGCCACAAAACCAAACTCCAAACAAACACTCCCCATCCTCCTTTTTTGGCACTGGGGATTAAACCTATGTGGATTCTACCTCTGAGCTACATTCCAATTTTTATTTTGAAACAGGGTCTCTCTAAGTCGCTGAGGTCTTCACTAAGTCCTGAGGCTGGTCTTGAACCTGTGGTCTTCCTGTCTCAACTTCCCAACTATTAGAATTACAGATGTGCACCACTGTGCCTGGCTCCATCCCCGCACCCCCCCCCAAAAAAAAACACTACTTAACTGTAACTGCTGGTGCAAGTTACCCATGCTGTCTGAACCTTACTTGTCCTTGAAAAATGAAGGGTCTAAGCCTAATTGGCTCATAGGTTTGTTTTAGGCAGAATGACAGCGTGGTGTGGTTGAGAGACCAGAATCTGGAGCCTAGGATCAAACCCCCAGTTGTGCCACCTCCATCGAGGCAACAGATCACTGTGCTACCAGCCCTACCTGTGACTTCATTGTAAATACCACAGATGGTTTCATATCACATGACAATTTTCTAGGTGCCTCAAAATATCATTTACACAGCCGGGCGTGGTGGCGCACGCTTGTAATCCCAGCATTCGGGAGGCTGAGACCAGAGGATCCGGGTTCTCGGCCAGCCTCAGCTACCTAGTGAGGCACTCCGCAACTTAGTGAGACTCCGTTTCAAAATAAAGAATAAAAAATAGGGCTGGGGGTATAGCTCGGAGGTAGAATGCCCCTGAGTTCAATCCCCAGTACTGCAAAAAAAAAAAAAAAAAAAAAAAAATCATTTACACCCATAATTACCTCAAAATTATAATTGTTAGTGGGCCTGCGTCTGGATTTTACTGTTGAATATATTAATAAAGAAGCATGTAAATGGCTATATCACACATTTTTTATTTTGACAACTATCTGTATTTTAATATACTTAATTTTCTTTGGAATCCTGTCTTTCTGAGGCAAGTTCCATAGGTTTCACTGGAAAGCCAAAAGGGTCTATAGCTTGAAAAGGGCATACAACATTTACTAAAAAACTCCCAATTCTCTAAACTCATAAATACACATAAAAAGAGAGAAACATATAATTGTGTTAAGTGAGTAGATAGCTTGGGTGGCTTGAGAAAGTCTAGAGAAATATGTTTTTCCCCATATACTGTAATTTTGATGTCTGCCTTTCCTTTTGACAGGTGATCTTCATTTATTTATTTTACAATGAATAGCAAGATGGTATGTTTGACACATTAAATACATATAGAAGTGTGCTTATTACCTTTTCAGTTAAACTACATGAAGTGTGTTAAATATCTCATTCAAGTTCTAAGTCATTTTTTAAAAACTGTTGAGAAAATTTCAGGACTTGAAACTCTGAGTTTTCTTCCAGACTCAGAACTGAGGCTCAAAGTGCAATACAACACCCCACAGCATTTCCTACAACACACTAAAAAATGAACACATGTGGCCTGTGTGCTAAGATCCAGCCAGGAAGGAATCCACGTGATTTCTACTTGTGTTTTTTTTTATTCACTGATTTCTCCCTGGTAACTTGAATCTCAATTAGTCCTTATGAAAGTAATTTTTCATATAGGGTGTAAGTATACATGTACTCCAGATATGCTAGACCCTGATTTAAGGCATGTACCCAGCATCTGGGAGGGATTCACTGAAAGGTATTTGTAGGAAGGACCAAGGAATTATATGAGAAGAATTAATTTGTCTGGCCTCCTCCTGTGGGAGGCCAGCCTTAGGACAAGTCTGACCCTGAAGGATGGCAGAGAGACAATGTCTTTGTGCTAAAACAGAATTAGAACCCTGATCAAAACAGGCCATTCTACTTCTGGGGCTTTCTGGTCTATACACAAGACAGTGCTTTTGCCATTTAAACCACTTTGATTTATTTTTCTTTGTTTGTTTTTGTTATTGAGAACCAAAAGTATTGCTTATTTTGGCCACTCAATTGTGGTAACTACTGGGCATGCTAAATTGTAGAGAAAGAAAAGAGGAGAGATAAAAGAAGTATAGTTTTACCTGGACTCCTAGCCTGACAGCGCTCTGTGCAAGTTTGTTCATCAGATATTATTAATATCCTGATTTCACAGATTAAACTCATCAAGACGTCTGCTGTTGAGTCTCTTGGTCCCACATGAGTTACTATGTAAATTAAGAATAGAAACCCTGTCTTTTGATTCTGTGCCCAACTCAGATCATTGTGGACTTTTAAGTATATATTTGAAGTTTTAAAACCTGGAGGCATTTTACTAAATTCTTTCAGCTTTGGGACATGTGTATGACTTATGTCCCCCTGGAATTCACCCACAAAGGATACTAGCTGATCTGGAGTTGACTCTCTTTTATTGTCATTAGATGAAGATGACAGGGGAATAAATTATTGAAATCACCTCAACCCCCAGTAGAAAAATTGTACTCATGTTCTGGCTAATGGCATTCCTCTGGTTGGCAGGAAGGTTAGACTGTAATAATAGCAATTGTTTACTGAGCATTCCCTTTTTATTAGGCATTGTGTTAAGTGCTTTGCAGGCATTATCTCATTTAATCTTTGCAGAAACTTAGGAGGTTGTTACCATTATGCTGTTTTTCATACATGACCACATTAGAAATGCAGTCAGAGTGTGATGGGGGTTGTTGTTAAGAGGTTGATGGGGGTTAATAATCTCAGACCACTCTGGGGCATTAACACATTACCATTCTACAGGATAGAAACCATCAGGATCCCACTCGGGATGCAAACAGGTCCCTCTAAAATGGTTTTGTGTCATTCATGAACTGAAAATTGCTATTTGAGATGCTGCCACTAAATCTTTTTTTCTGAAATATTTAGTATTGGTCCTTCTGAGTTTGAATAACACATCACAATTTTTGAAAATTTGCTTTCAATAAAGGAAAAAAATTAATTTTCCAAAATATGCTGTTATTTTATACTTGAAAGTAATTCAGTTGAATACTTCATGCTTCATTGGCTGACAACTATATATTAAGGAACTATAAAGGAAAGAGGAACATTGCATTTCTGAACAATGATGAGAAAGAATCATATTTTTTTGTACCTGTATATCATTATATGTTGATTCTAAAGTTGAAATAATGTTTTTTTAAAGTTCTGAGGTACTTTGGAGAAGGTTGATCGTCCAGATTTTTCCTTAAGAATAAAGATAGATCTCCTATGGCATGTTTATGTTTAATAAAACATAGTTATAGGTATTGTAATGGAGCTTTTTCTAGACAAAGTAGATGGTGAGGAGCGTTGGGTTCAGGCCTGCAGTATCTCTTGATCCATGTAGAGATAGAGTTTCTTCTCATCACCTTCAAATCCCCTTCAAGCTCTACTCTCACACGTCTCTAAACCTGATCCTCTGATGGCTGATCCAGACACAGCTTTGGAAGCTGTGTCCCTGTCTTCACTGAGCGCTGGACTTTGCTCATCCTCATCTTTGTTCACTGTGCAGCTCTCCTGACAACTCCTCTGTGGCATAAAAGAAAATGTTGGCACTGTGCTTCCTGGATTCATGCAGGTACAGTGACATTTTCATGCAAAAACATGGAAATGAGTGAAACTAATTCTTAAAATAAACATGCATGTCCCTTTCACTTAATCAATGTAGCATTGAATAGAGTGGTAATTGGTCAAATAAGGAAGGGGTTATCCTAGTTGACCTGAGGCCCTGGCAGTGATTCTTGATTGTGAATCTGAAGACAGTGAGAGCGGTGCCCACACTGCAGCCGCCGACTGCCTCTCACACTTTCGCCACCTTGCCCCATTTGCAACAGAGTCCTCTTGCAATCATCATCTTTTTTACTTCCCTCAGTCTCTACCTTAGTCCAGATCACTATAACCTCTGGCTTTATGACAGCCTTCTCACCTGCATTTCTGCTTCTCCCTGGCTGCCTTCTCATCTGCAGCATGGCTGCAGTAAAATGTCAGACATCAACTTCTAATTAGGCCATTGTCTGCAATGGCTTACCCTCAATTTCGGAATTAAAACTCACACTCAAATCTGGATACCAAGCTCTCAATGGTATGCACCTGCTTTAGTTCCTATCTGCACCCCTCTGCCTAAGGCTGGAAGCGAGAGGATTTCCAGAAGCCCCTTCCCTTTGGGGTCCTGGGTTAGAGATTGCTGATGCTAGAACCTGGTAAGAGATTTGAAAGGCAGAAGTGAAGGGGAAGGTGTTATTCTCAGATGGCCATGGGGTTCAGACATGGGGCTTTTCCACATACCCAGCAGCTTCACAAACCTTTCTGGAAACTCTCACTCTGTGGTTGAGGTGGGCTTCACATGTTTCCCTGGAAGTTTGTCACTCTGTTCACCCTCCAGGGCTCCAGACTAAAGCTACTGGGAACTTTCAGATTTTCCAGGTCTTCTCTCAGGTTTTCCAGCTGCAGTCTTCCAGATGTTTCCTCCATGAATCTCCTCACTTCCTTGTACACTCCAGCTCCTACGCAAAACCCACACCTGCTAAGGCTCTGGTTGATTAATTTTTTAAAACATTTGTTATTCTCTGCCATCATTGGCATTTTCTATCACCTTTTCTGCAAGGTTCTTCCTACTTCCATACCGGCTCCCTTTCACCAAGTTGGCTATAACTTATCCACCAGGCCTCAAGGTAGAGCTCACTGTTTCTGAGGATTCCTTCTTGAACTCTAAATGTATCCTTCCACATTTATTTCAGGCATGATTCTCCTAAAGAGTGTCTTCTACATAGACTATAGGATCCATGAGATTAGGGACTGAGTCTGTTATGCTCAGGATCTGGTTCACAGCAGGCACTGAACACACAGCAGGCATTCAATACATGGATATGGACATACAGCAGGCACTCAATAAGTGCTTGTTGAGTGAATGAGTGAATATGTTATGGTCAATATACTCACTGGGCCTGCCTGACTAGGAACAAGGACAGGCAGACTGACACTGATGCAATGTGGACCTTGTCCTCCGATCTGACTTGTCTCTCCAGGGTCTCTCTTCCTGAAAGATAGATCTTTACCTTTAGCTCATTTCAGTCTGGGAGACTTATGTGATAGCTTTACCACCCCTGTAAACATATTCATGGTAATGAACAACTTTTAATACATGATATAAAGTTTAATTTTTTAAATGTATTCCCTCTACTTGCCTGAGGGCATGAGCTCAGTAAAATATAGTAATAATGAGAAGCTCTGAAGTTCTCAGCAGTGAAAATTAATAAAGTATCAATCAGCATGCAGACTGTGGCCTCATCTTGTCTTATGTGTGACATGAGCTTGTTCTCTGCTCAGGGCAAGCCTCCCCTAAGCTGGGCTTTTCCCATCCCAGGATTTCGATGGATGCTACTTCACAGTCAGATAGTATATAGCACACGTTTTAACACCTGATCTTCTCAGAACTAACATTACTAACATTTCTTTCTCCACTGTTTGTAATATATATATGTATATAATTATTATATTATATATTATATATAATTGTTTTTCAGTGCCGAGGATTGAACCTAGGGCCTCACACATGCTAGGCAAGCAGCCTACTCCTGAGCGACATCCCTAGCCCTGTAGCTACAATTTTAATGGTTAATATAACCTGCAGGATGACTTGCAGGATAATTATGGGCAGATATTTTTACCTAATTACCTGAGCTCAAGTCACCTTCCGCATCCTGTTGGCCTGGTGAGCATTGAACTATGGCAAGTGTATTACGATAGTTCCCAGGGAATGAGGCTGATGGATAAAGGAAGGAGGCTGATGGCAGAGCACGGACTGAAGCCAGAGACTGCCGCCTTCTTTTTAAAGTAGGGGACCTAAGTAGATGAAACAGACCAGGGTTAATGACAACCCCGAGCCACTCTTGACCTTCTTTCTCCTTTTCCTAGAGACTTCCATTCTTCTTTCCTGTATTAGTCAGAATTTTCACAGCTACAATCCAAAGATCTGGCCATGTAACTTAGAGGAAGGAAGATTTATTTGCTCACTTTTTTCCTTGGAGATATTGAGGTTCAGTCCATGTGAGACTGGGGACTCTGATCTCAGGGCATGGCGGTGACAGGAAACAGAGAGAGGGAGGGTACAAGGCTCTGCTCCTCACATCATGGGGGCCAGAAGCAAGAGAGACAGAGAGAGAGAGAGACAGACCGAGAGAGAGAGAGAGAGAGAGAGAGAAACCATATATAATCTCCAAAGCCATATCCCCAGGGATCCACATTCTCCAGGCACTGGGCTATCACCCAGATAAATCCATTCCAGTGGATTTATCCACTGCTGAGATTACAACCAAGCCCCGCTTCCAACATTGCAACCCCATTTCCGTGAGGGCTGGAGGATGCCCCAAATCTAAACCATTAACCCTCCTCCCTTTTTTTTTTTTTTTAAATCTAAGGTAGGTAGAACACAACATCAACTAAGCACAGATCTCTTTGTCTGTCTATAGTTCCTTGAAACTTATAAAATGTTCCTCCAATCACCATACATTTCATACCAAGTTCCCTTTTCTTCTTGATCTTTTTGTGCTCTAAGAAGGACAAGGACTTGCAAATCAAGCCAATCTGGTTAACTTTGATATTTTGTTCATCGTAGATTTTTTGTACTAATTTTAATTTTTAAAATATTACTTTAAAATATTTACCTTGACTCCCGAGCTTTCCGCATACCCTAACTTTTGCACCCAAGTTGCCCACTTGACTCTAATTCCAGCTCTGCTAGCTCAGCAGGCAAGAGTGTCCTTAGACATGGACAGTCATGAAGCTCACTAATTACTACGTCATCATAATTACATGGAGTGATTTTTCTCTCCAATTTAGGAACTTGGTTATTTTATGATAAATCCAATTGTTAGAAATTGATGTGATGCTGTGTGTTTTGTCCAGCTTGGCATGACCATTTAAGCAGTAATCTTTGGAGATAAGAAGCTGCTCATATTTCTCAAGTGAATTTCAGCCTTTTGGGAAAAAATGGCATGGCAAAGGGTTCACCTTTATGTTCATTTGTATTAGAACCATCTATGAATCTCACCACGTATGCTTGGCAGTTAGTGCAAAACAGACATGTATGGGACATTTAGATTATATCATGTAAAGCTCTTTTTTTTTCCCTCCCCTGGGGGTTGATTCTGTTGTTTTCAGAAAGTGGCCTCCCCTTGGCCCTGGAACCACTGCATTCAGTCTGTGGTACTGCCACACTGAAGTCAACAGCTCTGATTTCAAAGAAAACTAGCTGCAGGCATGCATGGACATGAAATGGACCAAGGACTTAAACAGATACCAATTACACTGTGAGTGGGGAAAAGTGTTAGGACATATTTATAGGCCAGAGACTTTCACAGGAAGCCAAATGGCCAGAGAAGAATAGGTGAAATCACTGCTAAAATAATTTTGTTCTCATAGGAAACATTCAAATCAGTTGACCAAAAAGGGCTGATGTTGAAATGGCTCATTGTCTCAGTGTGAGGTGGAGAAAATCCTGCTAAATTTCACATTGCTTGCCATGGAAGCAAAGGAATAGATTTAAAGACAACTTGTATTGAAATGAAAAACAGTAACTTTAACTAAAGAGTAAAGGAAATGCCAACAGAAATGAAAGACCTAGAAAGCAGAGGACAATGTGCAGTGCTCTATATATTGAGCCACACAAATTGAAACCACCAAAAATAAATGCCAAATGCACAAAGAAATAAATGTAACTTATCAGAGGTTAATGCTTTTTATGTTTTGTTCATATGGTGTCTTGTTCTGTGGTTAGATAAAAAGGATTGGGGACCAGACAGGGCACGAGGCTTTTCTAATCCACAATGAGCCACTCGCTCGGTATGACCTTAAGCAACTTTCTAGAGTGCGTTGGCCTCACTCAATCTTATGTACATATAATGTGTACTTGGAGTTGGACGATGAAAGGGGAGGAGTTAGCGGCCTGTGGAATGGGGTGTCATTTTTAGAGACCAATTATCACCTCTGGAAAATGCAGAGAAAGGGGACTAATGGAGGGGTTCAGACCTACAAGCCAGTAGACACTCTCTTGGCTTTTGCTGGGGGCAATTCTCACAGAGCAGAGTGTTTACCGTGTGCATATTCCTGGCAAGGGTTTTGGAGGATTAACTAGGTTGCTGATAGGAGAACAAACAGTTTAATCCTATTGGAGCACCTGGCTGGGTTGGGCTCAGCACAGCAGCTAAGCGAGACTCCTCTGTCCTCTGCTCTGTTTTAGTTCAACACGTGCTGGACTCCATTGGCTTTCTAGATGTGTTGATGGGTTATTTTAAGGTGAAGAAGCTCAGTATCCTGTCTCAGTATCTACAAAATCACTGGCTATTTTGCTCAAGCATAAACTGACAGAATGCACCTCATAGGGCCGCAAAGACACTAGTGGCTTCGGTCTGTGAGCTCCTGCTGGTAAAGGGTTTGCAGCTCCACAGTGTTGGCCCACACTGCTCTTTCTATCTGGTGAGGCTTCCCATTAACTCCTCAACACTGGGCAAGAGCCCATCTGCGCCTTATCTGGCCAGGAGCACCCCATGCTTACCTGAATTGTAGCACTTTCTTCTCCTGCATATCCTAAGTCAAGAAAAAATGACCTTTCTTCATCCCAACTTTTTACTCTCTTTCATCCCTGCATTGTGCTTTAAAGCTGATCCAAACTGATTTCTGGCTTATTTTCTTATGCATTCTTTGTTAATGTATATTCTTTCTGGATGCTCCTTGTAGTAGATGAAATGACTAGGCCCATTTTTCACCACCTCTGGACCCTGCCCTATATCGATGCCTTTTGCAATATGGCTTCTTGCATGCCTTTGCACTAAAGGTAAAACATAGCTCCTCATCTCTAGGCCCTTGACGTTGGCCTCAGTCATTAATTTGCTTTGGGATATGGCTGTTTATGACAGTGTATTGGTCCTAAGCCTCATGTGTTTCCCTTTGCACTTTTCTTTTCCTATCACCACAAGGAGAGCTTCTTCCAGATGAGGGCTGTCAGTCCCTTCAACCCAGTATCCAGAATGAGCACTGGTGGAACAGACCTTCAGCCAGAAGCCTGCAGCTACCCCACCCTGCAGAGCAAAAGAAGCAAGTGCTCTGCCACTTCTTCTTCTTCTTTTTTTTTTTTTTTTTTTGCTGTACTGGGGATTGAACCCAGGGGCATTCTACCTCTGAGGACATCCCCAGCCCTATTTCTTTATTCTTTATTTTGAAACAGTGTCTCACTAAATTGAGGAAGGCCTCACTAAGTAGCTGAGGCTGGCCGTGAACCTGGATCCTCCTGTCTCAGCCTCCCAAGTACTAGGATTACTTACAAGCATGCGCCACCATGCCCAGCTCTCCACTTCTAACCATTCACCTAATGAACTCCTTCAGGACTCAGCTAAGAGATCTTCTTTTGAGAAGAGTCCGCTGGCATGCTGAACTTTGACTTTTTTTCCTATGGGCTCCTGCAACTTATAATGATGGTTAGAATCTTGGACTTGCTTCCTTCAGCCTTGTTAAACCTAGGGTGCCAGTGTTTCCTTAGCCCTTTCTTCTACACAACTTCACACCCTACACCCAACCAACAGTCAAGTTCTCTTCTGTGTCTCTAAGACCAAGGACTTGCTGCAGCCGCCTATTGGTTTGCTTTCTTTGTTCCTGCTTCACACCCCTCTCTACAGTGTTCTTCCCCCAGTAGCCAAGGCTGCCTTTCTAAAATGGAGCCCTATTATGTCACACCTGCGTGCCCTTCTCCCTCTCATCCCCATCCCTTCCAGCTTACACTCAATATTCAAATATGCTTTCTCATTCATTCACACAGCAAAAATCTACTGGCTCCTAAATTTGAGCTAAACACAAATTATAACCTCTTATAGTCTCTATCCTGAAACTGCAACTTCTTATCTCCAATTTACTTCACTCTAACACAATTCCTCTTTGTCTCAGGGGTCAGCTGTGGTTGCTGGGCAGGTTTCAGCGGTGAGATCCCCAGCAGGAAGAAAGCACGTGGAGTCGACACCTGGAGGAGAACAACAGCAGCTTTATTTTACAGACTTGTCCCTAGGTTCCGCGCGAAATGACACATGTCACGCCAGCATAAGGAGCGCGTGTGTGTTGCGTATTACCTAGTCATGCTTAGGTAACTAAGTACACATCTGCAGCTGTGCAGGATGACTTGCCATCCTTATATTATTAAATGCTCATCTATGGCTGTGCAGGATAAGCAGACTAATCTGTGGCTGTGAGGGTGAACAGGGTCCTCAATGCCTGCCTGTACTTCCTCTGGGCCCCCCAATTCTTCTAATTATTAGTTTTTCTTTAGTACCAGGGTTTGAACCCAGAGGCATTCTATCCCCGAGCTGTACCCCAACCTTTAAAATTTTTTAAAATTTTAAAACAGTTTCACTAAGTTGCTAAGGGTCTCAATAAGTTGCTGAGGCTGGCCTCAAATCTGCAATCCTCCTGTCTCAGCCTCCTTGATACTGGGATTACACGTATGCATCTCTATGCCTGGTTCCTCTTCTAATTCTTTCATAGTTATCCTTCAATTCTTATTTATTGCTGCCCCAGGAGCCCTGTTATGTGTTCCATGGATATTTTGCTTATAAGCTATTTTTGTAATTACACATATTGCATATTTATCCAAGTGCTTTAAAGTGCAAATGCTAGATACAGATGTGAATATATGATTACCCATTCCAGCACATGTGTACATCTCTGCGCTATAAGTGCTATTGTTTGCATTCAGCCAATGAGAACCAGAGAGGCAGTCTATACTGTGGATTCTTGGCTGATGAGTCTTAGCACCTCATGCTGCATACACTCCCAGCCAGAAAGCACTCTGCTGCTGTGTGCTGTGCATTCTGCAATATGGGCTGTTTATTTCGGTTTGACCTCCCTTCCCACCGTTTATTTCATGACTGGGAAACAGCCTTATAGCAGATGACAAAGGGTGTGCAAATGAAAAGCAAGCTTTACATCAGTGAAAGGACTTCTCTTATGACACTTTGAATTTCATAAACATCAATGCCGCCTGGGAGCATTGGATGATAACTGTATCAAAGGCAACTGAAGCCACATGGCTAGAGCCATGGCGTGACTTCAAATGACTTAAAAGGAGATGAAGAATAACTGTCAATGCACCATGTCTGGAATGCATGTTCTTAGTGACTGTGCTAAAATGAAACTATGTAGAGATGATCTACTTAGTGTCCTCAAGTAGACAGTCCTATAGGACTGTCTCAAAACCTAAATAGGAACCGGCACTGAATCATAATTTCTTGGCTACATCTCATTTTCTTCTTCTACAAGTTCAAAAGCTCCATGAGGCCTGAGCTCTAGTTTTTCACATTCACTGTTGCTCTCCTAGAACCTCTCAAGGTTCACATGAAATAAATATTCATAGAATGGAGGCTGTATGAAGGACCAGGAAAGTCACCCCCCGCCCCCGCCCGGCACACACACATACTGTGGTGGCCTTGAGGACTCAGCTGACCAGCGCCCAAGTCCACTGATCATGACAGTGTCGCTGACCACGGAAGTAAATGGTTATGACTCTAAGAGTCTGCAGGTTGCTGCATGAGCACCTGGAACAACCATGAACACATAATAGGAAATACACAGCTTTTGAGTTGCAACCATGGATTCAGCCTCAGTGTGTCATCTGAAGCCTTAAGACTCCACATCCAGACACACCTATCTTACTCTGTGAGGCCCTGTGGGGCTGCACATTCTTTGGTCCTTCCATTTCTCTTTTGAAGCTGATGTTGACTTTTCTGGAGCTATCTTATCAGTGAGTGTCAGATCTGAGTTTCCAATTCCTAGTCTGGATTGTAGTTTTTGGTACTGGGGATTGAATCCAGGGTTATTTTACCTCTGAGATACACCCCCAATCCTCTCAGAAATTTTTTTTTATTTTTAAAACAAGGTCTTGCTCAGTTGCTGAAGGTCTTGCTAAGTTGCCGAGGCTGGCCTTGAACTTGCAATCCTCCTATCTCAGCCTCCCAAGTACTAGAATTACAGGTGTGTACCACCATTGCCCAGGTTCACAACATATTTTGATTTGAAAAAGACTCTGCCTGTAAGGGTCCAGGGATACTGGAGCCCTTAACACTTAGCTTGACACTCACAAAGTTAGTAAAACTGATGTGATCTTAGTTCTGTTCCCTCTCTTCCTATAAGTGAAGTCCATAGAAGTAGTAGAGATTATAACAGGAGCTGATATTGTCTTCCAAAGGTTTGAGTAAAGGGTTAAAAAAAGTGAAAAGACTTTTAGAACAAGGGAAGAAACCTTTTTCCAGTAAATCTGATGATATGCCTGTAATTAAGTCAAATAGGTTAAAGGCTTGTTATGCTAGCATTAACACGTAATTCATCCATTGAATTACAATGAGATTCATGTAAGGATTACACGTAAAATTCCATGTAATGAGATGTATTCATCATCAAAAGCTTTTTGCCCTTTAAGAAAATGTTACAATAATTATCCCATGAACGTGAAAAGTCAATAGAGGTGAAAATACATGTCTTTTTATACCATCATTGTGATTGTATTTATATTGGCAAGGCCTAACCTTGCTGACATTTAACTTTCCAGGGAGAGAACCCAGACTGCTCTCTCTCCTCTCATCTCACCCTTTCCTCCAGGGCCGTCCATGAGATGCTCTTTGCCCTCATTCTCATCTCCTCTACCATAGATACAGAAGCGAGAATCTTGTTTCCCAACTTACAAAACAGATAAGTTAGAATGTGATTACTCACTTGGCAAACATATTCACTAGAGACTCCCTTTAAAAATGATCTTCCTTTTTTTTTTTTAATTACATTTTCCTGAAAGTGAGGCATAAGCAGTGTTCAGAATCAGGGCTTTAAAGATTATTATGCATTTAATGTAAATAAATCCAAAATTTGCTTGAACCTGAGTATTTCAGATTTCTCTGTGAAACCTATTCTGTCCCCTTGAGGATGCTTGCATAGAATTCAATGATTTAAAAGCAGAGGTGAGCTGGAGAAAGCTACAAGACAGAAAACCATTTAAAGAGCTGGGCTGCATACCTAAAATGTTGTAATCCACGAACAGAAATAAGTTCTTGCTCACATCTCTAGAGCTATTAAAAAGGGGCATACCAAAGTGATGCCAGATAATAGTTTTTGAATAAATTGATAGAATTTGGCTCTTTTTAGAATCTATATCTATATCCATATATTGTGAATTTAAAAAATTCTACTTTTGTGTTTTTTGAAGGGAAAACAAAATTGGTAAGAGATGAACATAGATACATTAATTTGACATTTTAAAGGCCAAATTTAGTGACATTTAGGTAGATGTTTGGTTTTTCAATACTAGATTCTTACTTCCTAATTTTTAGCCACCACATGTGTATGATTAGTTTGGTGAGGGCCATTGATATGCTTGATAAATGCAGATGTAGCCAAGGTTATTTTTCTTCTGAATGATTTTAAGCAAGGTCTATCCATTTAAGTGAAAATATTTCAAGTAATTCTACATAAATGTGCAAAATATTTCACAGCAGGAAAATAGCAATAGGAAAGACTTCTTAAAAAACATACAGATATGCTTTGTTTATTCAGTGTGATGTTTTAAAGTTGTGTCAGCCATAAAATATCCTTTACTTATGGCTGTTGAGGAAACCCCTGCCACTCATAGGCTCTTGCTCTCAGTCATGCTTAATAAAGACGAGTGTCATTTGGAGTATGAGAATCTAATTTGATGTGTATCTTTAATGTCTGTGCCATGTGATATTGCAATTTTGTATGGGTCAGCAGGTGCTTTTTACTAAGATTGATATTCTCCGTGGTAAATTCCTCAGAGTTCTTATGTACATTCTAGTTTCTTTTATGTAAAAGTGATAAGTCTCTATAATACTTTTGTTTTCAGTACATAGGAGCTGATGGAAGATCTTATGTTCCTACAGATCAATCTCTTACTACCATTACTACCACCACTACTCCTACTATAATCTCTTACTATTACACCACTTATAGGAATAGAAAGGACAGAATTGAGAACACCTGGTTTTGACTAACTTTGTGAATGTCTAGCTAGGTGTTGAGGACTCTAGTATCCCCGGACCCTTGCAGGAAGGGCCTTTTTCAAATCAAAATCATCAGAGCTTACTAACAAAGTTGGCTCTGAGGATGGAGGGAAGTTGCTGTCTTTTCTGTTGTCTTTGAAGTTCATTGAAGAACTGTGTAGCCACCAATGTGTCTATGACTAAAATAATAGGTTCATTAGCCAGTGGGCATTGGAAATAACCATTGTTATTCTTCATTAAGTGGATTTTCTTTTCCAATCATCTTATTTATAGGAGAAGTGTAATTTTTTCAAAATAAAACTTGAGTTTAAACTTTACCTCCTCCTCCACCAAAATTCAGCTAACATCTACTAACATCTGTTTATATTATATTATATTTCATCTGTTTATATTATATTTCATTTGTTTATTCATTCAGTAAACATTTATTCCTTATAACCAGGTGTTGGGTACTTGTCTTACACCAGAAAGGAATATAAAGAAGAATGATGAATCATTCCTCCGTATTCATCTTGTTTACAATACAAGGGACAATAAATCTAACGATTAAATAATCATAATGGAAGATAAAAATGTAATGTAATCTATTAAAAATGTTAATTCAAGTGATAATAAGCAGTTTGGTTTGCCTGTATTGGTAGATATTTGGAACCAGTGAATGTCCTAGAGAGGTTGCAGTCTATTCAGTAGGAAATAGTGAATCATTGAAGATTTTAGAACATGATTGCTCTATGGTCAGAGTAAGACATGAGGAATCTTTATCTGCCATTTTTACAAAAGGGGGCTTTCAAAGTCATATTGTAACCACACATATAAGAATTCATGGGATCTCCTATTGTGGTGATTGAAACATAACAAACAGAACCAGCCCAGGTCTCCATCAAAGATGAGTGGATTACAAAATTATGGAATATACACACAATATAATTCTACTAAGCAATAAAGAACAATATCACATCATTTGCAGGAAAATGGATGGACCTGGAGAATATCATGTTAAGTGAGATTAGCCAGTCACAGAAAGTGAAGGGTCATATGTTTTCTCTCATATATGGAAGCTAGGGAGCAATTAGAATATAAGAAGGACTTTAGATAATGCAGAGGAAACCCCAGTGGAGTGATGGAGAGAGTCTAGAGGAGGGTGGTAGTAGAAGTAGGGGAGAAATTAATGAAGAAAACACTTCCAATGATGTTGTGTACATATACGAAATTGTCAATGCCAATCTCAAGATCATGAACAGGGAAGGGGAGAGTGGGGAGGGAGCTCGGGTGACACTCACTAAGAGTTATATGGATATATGTCCCCTATCACTCTGAATTACATTATGATATGTGACTACAATGCACCAATAAAGGTATATTTTTAAAAAGTAGAAAAAGAAAAAGGGAGATAGAAATGGTGTGACTGGCAACTCAGCTGATATGTGTAGAATGGGGTGAAATGGTGAAATGAAAACTTAGAGTTAAAAAAGATACCAATACTTTGAACCTGGGATACTGAGATGATAAAATAATTATTAACTAAAATTGTGAACTTAGTAGGCCCTGGAGCTAAGGGGAGGATGAACTGAATTAGAGAATTTGTTGACTTATTTATTCATTCAGAAACCTTTCTTAATGATTACTTAAAAATTTGTCAGGAAGGAAATGTAAAAATAATACTTTTGGAACTCTAATGAATTGCCAAAATCTATTTTTTAAAATTACATTTTGTTAATTTTAGAAACTTTATCCTTGCTAAGAGATTTTTTTCCTTCACTTTAGGTTTTAAAGTATTGTTTTTTATATTGATAGTGATGTGGCCAGGTAGGTTTTAACTTTAATATCTGTTGAAAGATAGCAGAGAGAGTTCCCAAATAATCACCACCCAGTTTTCTCTAATGATATTTTCTTGCAGAGTATAATTGTCATGGTCTTCATTCCATCTTGGGGTCCCTGATAATCTGGTTGATTTTTTTTTAATTTGCATATAGTAAAACTTTCTTTGAAACATGTATTTCTATGGGTTTTGACAAAGGCATAAGGTTGTAGATTTATCACCTAAGTATCTTACAAGATGGCTCAAAGGTCCCCCAAATTTACTCTTGCTGCCCCTTTGCAGTCAACACCCCTACCTTCAACTTCTGGTCTACCACTGCTTTGATTTCTATTCCTTTGCATACATCTTTTTGGCTTTAGTGTTTTCCACTTTGAAAAATGTGTTTAAGATTATCCACGGTGTTGCACAGATCAATAATTCATTATTTTTATTTCTGAGTAGAAAAAAAGCAACTGTGTATGAATATACCACAATTTATTTATCCATTCTCCTATTGAAGGTCAGCTGGGTTATTTTCATTTTTTTGGAGATTATGAATAAAGTTGCTATAAATACCCAGATATCAATTTTGTGGGAATGCATGTTTCATTTCAGTTGAGTAAATATCTGGGAATGAGATTGCTTGTTGCATAGTTTTATAATTCTAATAGCTATACCAGCTATTCTATCATTAGTATATAGACAATGACAATCCATCCTGCTCTAATTTTGCATTTATCTAATGACTACTGATACTGTCTTTTCATATACATCTTTTTGCTTTGCATTTCTTCTTTGGTAAACTACATAGTCATATATTTTGCCTATTTAAAAAAATTGGGTTCTGTTTATTATTGTTTAGTTTTGAGAGTTCTTTGTGTATTCTAGATACAAGTTCTTTATCAGATTTGTGTTTTGCAAATATTTTACTCTGTGGTTATTTAAAAACTTTCTTAAGAGTGTCCTTCAGCCGGGCGGGCGTGGTGGCGTATGCTTGTAATCCCAGCATTCGGGAGGCTGAGACAGGAGGATCCGGGTTCATGGGTTCATGGCCAGCCTCAGCTACCTAGTGAGGTACTCTGCAACTTAGTGAGACTCGATTTCAAAATAAAGAATAAAAAATAGGGCTGGGGGTGTAGCTCGGAGGTAGAATGCCCTGAGTTCAATCCCCAGTACCGCAAAAAAAAAAAAAAAAAAGAGAAAAGAGTGTCCGTCAAAGCAAAAGTTTTAAAGTTTGTCAGTTTTTAATTTTATGGCTGGTACTTTTGGAGTTTTGACTCAATTTTTTTAACCAATCTCAAAACTGCACAGATCTCTCTTTTTTTCCCCCTACAAGTTTGAGGAAAGCACCATTCCCCAAAAGACACCTAATGTTAACAAACATAGCTTCTATGGACTTGAAAGAAAAAAAAATATGTAAAGTTAAAATGAACAAATTTATAATTATAGTTGGAGATATTAACATTCTTCTCAGAAATTGAAAATAAAAACCAAGTAGGCAGAAAATATGGAAGAAAATAGATGACTTGAATTGTCCTATCAACCTGTGTGACTGATACCCATTTCTAGAACACTCTGTCCAACAGCAGCAGACTGCACATTCTTCTCAAATGCACAAAATTCAGCAAGATAGACAATAACATTGTCACAAAACTTAAAAGAATTGAAATTAAAAAAAAATGTTCTCAAGCCTATTCGAATTAAACTGGAAAGCAAAAACAAAGTTATTTGGAAATATCCAAGTGTTTGGAAATCAAATGGCAGTTATAAGCCATGCATGGGTTAAAGAGAAAGTCTCTAGGGAAATTAAAAAGTATTTTTAACTGAAATGAGGAAGACATCAAACAAATAATAGAAAATACCTGTCGATTACTCCCTCCTGGTCCCCCTGCCCGCCACCCAATTCTTTGTTTTACTTCTGTTTCAGTTTGTGTGGTTTCTATAAATTGAACTAAGTTAAATTATTCTTCCTTTGACTGTGTTGAGTCTACTTACCAGCTCATTAAAAGCATTCTTCCACTTTGATACCATAGTCCACATTTCTAGCATTTCCATTTATTTCTTGTATTTTTATGGCTCTACTGAAATTACCCATCTGATCTCGCATGTTGTTCACTTTTGCCATTTAATTCTTGACCATTGTAATTATAGTCAATTTAAGCTATCTCCCAGCTAGTCCTATATGCCATATCTAAGTCCAATTTAGAGGATTGCCTTATCTCATGGAAGGTTGTATTATTTTTTTAACCTTTTTATACCTTGTCATTTTCTGTTGGAAACCAGTTATCTTATGTAGAAAGTGAGGTAAATACATGCTATGCTTTGAGATCAATACTCTGCCATCTAGGCCATTAATGCGGAAGTTACTGTTTATCTGGTCAGGAATTGGGCTCTTACCAACTCTCTGTGTTCCTGGACCCAGACTAGTATCTCCAAGACATGCTGTTTCTCATAGAAGAGATTTTTAATCTGATGTAAACGGATTTTCACAAAAATTTTAAACCCCTTGAAACATGGTAGAAACTTTTGTGTTGATGGGGGCAAAAGAAGCTCTATAATTCTCATAAAATCTTCAAAGTGGTCCATGACTTTGAAAACTGATGAAAGGTAACCCGTGTATTATAGCATTTTAAAACATCCACTTTATTGTCTTCTTCATCACTATCTTGGACTATCAACATTCCTAATCTTAAACTTAAATTGCTACCACAGGTTCCTTGCCAAATTCTAGTAAAAGTGAGAAATGAAGATGAATTAGCAAATAATTAGGTCCATGGAGCCTTAAGCACAAATTTTAGAAAGGGCTACTGTATTATGTGTTAATTGCAAAAATAAACAAATCTGTAACCCCTATGCAATGTAGGAACTGCACAGGTTACAGCTACTTATCACTTGCTTGTTTGAAGGGTTGGTAACTGGAAATGATCCAGAAGTAACAGATAAGTGATGACTCATCCTGGGAATCTTTTCAAAGATAAAGTTAATGGTATCCCTGGTGCCCACGAGACACATCTCTACTTTTATAATGAAAGTCAATAGAAAAATATGATTTCCTTTATCAAAATTAATCTTGCACAATTTTTCACAATTATTTACTGTGTGATGTGAGCTTATTTATACAGCATGTAACTGGGACAGGAAAAAATGTTTGCATTTTTTCAATTGTTAATCATTTTTTATTTGATTTTCTTTGAGAGATAGGAAATATTATTTCTTTATAAGAGCATTTTCACTTTTTATTTTTCTGTCATAACCTATTGACTTTTGTGCTTAGGAAATCACATTAAAAATGGCATGGATTACTTGCCACCAACCCAATGGAGTGCTTTCATTACTTACTGGGCAGTCATGAGCATATGCATCTGTTGTGGGTGGAATTGTGTCGTCCACAAATTTGTTAAATTCCTAATTCCTTGTACTTCAGAATGTGACTTATTTGAAGGCAGTATGTCTAGAGAAATAATTATGATAAAATGAGGTTATATGAGTGGGTCTTAATCCAGTGTGACTGACTTGTGTCATTATAAGAAGAGATTGTAAGACAGGTGCAGAGACAGAAGGAGGACTATGTGAGGGCAAAGAGTGAAGAGAGCATCTGCAAGCCAGGGAGGAAAAGCTCAGAAGAAAACAAACCACTTGTATCCTGAACTTGGACTTCTGGCTTCCAGAATTTTGAGAAAAATTTCTATGGTTTAAATCATCCAGACTGCCATTTTGTCACGCAGCCCTAGCAAACTAATACAGTTACAGCCTCTTCTGATATCATCTTGCTGCTGTGTTTCATTGATCCATTTAAGAAGAGTAAAAATTTTAAAAGATATTGACAGTATTATTGATCATGATGGTCAATATTAATCCTTCAATTTGTGTTACAAAATATGTCTATCCTTGTATTTATCAGTAACATGCATGTATTTGTATCTAGACACTCCATATTCTAGGGAGATGGCCATAACATGATCACAGAGTGTGTTAACACCTTGAAGGAAAGATATCAAATGGAAGATATGTGTATTCTGCTACACTATCAGAACAAGGTCATAACTTGCACAGATACTTTGAAGCTAAAATTACTTTAATCAGGTACATTGTTAAGTATGCCACATTTGTGATACAACTGTGAAATTTATGGAAAACATTATGGTAACTACAAACAGTAGTAAGATGTTTCCAGTACACATATTAGAGATTCATAGACATTTCTATGAGTGACCTATCAATTCAGAAAAGTGAACCAGTAAAAAGATATGATAATAAAATAGGATGTAGAGGCTTGTATCAGATACTTTGATGATAGCATGGACTGGGTTTAAGTCCTGGTTTTGCCATCTGTCTGATTTTTGGCCAAGATATTAACTTCTAAGCCTCAGCTTCCTCATCTATAAGATGGAGATTATTATAAGGTATTGTGAAACTCAGTAAAATAATACACGTTAAGTATTTGGCTTGAGTGTTTGGCCAGTTGTAGGTGTTCAATAAGTACTAGCTCTCTTCATCATCAGTAGCAGCAGTAGCACATTGATGCATATTAAGGAATGCATTGTAGCTGGGCTGGTGGCATATGCCTGTAATCCCAGTACTTGGAAGGCTGAGACCGGAGGATCTGGGTTAGCGGCTAGCCTCAGCTACTTAGTGAGGCCTTCCACAACTTAGTGAGACCCTGTTTCAAAATAAAGAATAAAACAAATAGGGCTGGTGTTGTAGAATGTTCAATTCCCAGTAACACACACATACACACACACACACACACAAACACACACACTCACACACACATCCAATACATTAGCTAAAGGAAAACAGAGGAATATGTCAGAAATGGCCTTAGATACCTAATTATCCAGAATTGTCAGTCTAGGTTTTTATAACCACAGCATTATACTTGGTGCCTTTAATTTTCATGGCTCACTAGGGGAAAATCTAGCCATAAGGGCATCTTATTTAACTGAGATCTTTCAACCAAGTTTTCATGGAAACTTTTTCCTTTCAGGAAGAAGCATACTGTCCAATATCTATATAGACTTCTGCTGTAATGAAAATGGTCAACAGTGAGCACATTTAAAACATGATAGAAAAATAAATTAAGGTCATGACATTAATAAATAAAGAGTATGATATTAATTTATTCTACATATTATAAGGCTATCAAAACATATAGTCAGGACAATATATGCCACATCTATAAGTAAGTCTCTAGGTAACTGGATAGAAAAAGACACAACTAACTATTGTTTTGGTTATAGCCAATTTAAGAATGCATAATCAGTGTATTGTGCTCTCTGGTAAACAGGATGCTACAAATCAGACACTCTGAATAGTTTCTACCTCAGGATATTTAACAATATGGGAAATATTTACAAAAGAAAAATTCACCCCAGTGTCTTCTCTTTCTCATTGTAGTGAGGCATGATCTAGGAATACACACTGAGTATTTTAATTTAACTCTTCATTTGCCAATCTGTTCGGAAATTCATTGAACGTCAAAATTTAAGTACCACTGGAAGAAGTGGTGTTTCAATCTCAGCTTTTCTTAGAATTGTGCTGACAGGATTTGTTGAGCTCTTTTTGAGTCACTTGATACTATGGAACACAGTTCTATAGTTTGTTTCCCTCTCTGTAGGGAAATGACCCAAGAAGAGGGTGACCAACCTTATATTTTTGAACTAGTAATTCTGGCTGGGTCAGTATACTAAAAAGTCTGGTAGAGTTTGCCTGTATTTACTGCTATAGTGCAAGGGACTTGTTCTGAATTTTGTAGACAGACACCATTACTTAGATGAGAGCTTTCAGATGACGCCTCAGAACTGAGCACCCAGAGGTCAAGGAGGCCTGAGAGAAACAATTTAATTGAAAATTGGCAGTAAAAATATTGTCAGCCTGGAGAAGGAATTAGATCAATTAAATATGAGAGGGCATTCATCATTCTGAGACACAGTAAACCAATTGAATTAATAGTACATATTCCTTTTTTATATAATGCAAGAGTTTTACCTTTTAGATCATATTGTGAAAATTGCCTTGCTTGCTATCATATGCTTAATTTTCAGAAAGCATTCAGTATTTTATTTTTGGTTCTGCTGCTAAAATTTTGGCTAAAAGAACAGTGGCAGATATACACTAAGGTGACTCCTTCCCTACCCCCCCTACACATTATACCTTGTATAATCTCCTTTTCCTGAGTACCTATGCTTTTCTTTTAACCAATTGAACATGACCAAGAATATGGATGTTACTTTCCTTGACTGAGCTCTGAAGCTTTCAATCCCAATAGTCAGTCCCTCCCTCCCTTCCTGCTACCCTACTCTATGTGCTGTTCTGATTTCTATTTGTCAATTTTGACATTCTGGAACATCAGGTAAATGGAATCATCCTGTGTGATCTTTTTCATACCCATATTCTTTTGCTCCATGTTATCTTTTTTCCAACTTTAAAAAATTAATGTTTAAATAATCAAGGATTACAATTAAATCATTCTCTCCTCTCCCCAAAGTTCCATTCTTTCTCCCCTCATTCATAATATAAAAATCATAAAGATGACTAATATTTCTATTTTCCAGACTTTTATAACATAAAATGATGTAGAGAGCAATCATGAAACCAGGTCTCTTAAGTATATGGTCCCACAAACACAAATAAAATTGTCCAAATGTCTATATTGAAAACTTTTGCTTTTTAAATATATTCTCAAAATCATTGGTTTCTGGTTAGAAAGGAAAAAAAAGTACATACACTTTTTAATATTCCAAAGAAAGTAGAAGGTATTTAAACATGCTTAGTAGAAGAGGAACTTGGGACCAGATTGCGAGGGCCCTTGAATACCCAGTAGAGGAATGTGAACTGTGCCTGACAGTGCACTGAGAACCTTGGTGTTCTAAAGGGCGCCCCCTGCTGGCATTATATCAGAATGGAAAATGGCCACAGCATTAGTAGGAAGCTTCTTTACATTGTATCTCTTCACATGGTGTGTGCTGGGAACTGGGCCAAATGCAGGGTCTCCAAAAGGCACAATACACAGTTCTCACCTTATTTAAGTAGTCTAGAATCTCATAGGAGGGTGGTTCTATATATTAAGCAAGAAATAAAAATATGAGGTATGATCCAAGTACTAAATGAGCTAGATCGATGTCCAGTGAAAGGCCAGACAGCAGTAAGAGAGTTCAAAAGGCACTAGGCAAAGGTGTTAAAAGAAGGGACTTAGTAGGACCAGTGCAACAGGAAATATAGATATGAGGAAGGGGAGGTTTTTCTAGACTTAGTCTCATTGAAAGTAAAAGTGGAGCTTTGTGTGATGTATCTCAATTTCAGCCAAACTAAAGTTGGCTGAAATTGAGAGGTATGGAGGAGACTAAGAATATAATTCCCATGAGGAAAATAATTTGATCTATTTTCTACCTTTTCTAGACTCAGAACCAAGAGCAATGGTTGGCATATGATAGGCATCCAATAAGTAATTAGAGAAGGGAGGGAGGTGGGAGGGACTAGGAATCAGACTTGGAGCTAATCTTTCAAGAGCAGCACCATGTAACAGACTGGATTAATGAAAAGACTTGTTTCTTCTGAGGTCAAAATGAGGCTAGAAGCCACTGTTGTTGACCATCCCCATGACTTCTACATCAGCAACTCCACTTTGCAATCATTAGGAAACCAGCATCAGTACTAATGCCATCACCAGAAATTAATATATCATTCCAATTACTACCATAAGAAAGAAAGACTTCATACAGACTTCCAAATCAAACTGTTAATGTGAATGTATAAGATTGGTAGAGCCCCGGTCACATACCTCCCTCCTAGCTGCAAGAGAGGCTGAAACTTTTAGATCTGGCTCCCTTATTGGAATGGCAGAACTTATCCTGTGGAGTTTCTCCAAATATAAGTTTATTCAAAATACAAGAGGCAGTCATGAATATGAAAGATGCTTGCCATTTAGTGAATTAGTAGTGTTGACAGAAAATAACTTTGTTTTGAGGAAATTTTTTTTAAAATGGTTTATTCTGAGCCAAATATCCCAGGAATAGAGATTCAAGTTACCCTGAGTGACACAGTTCCTCCATGAAAGGAGTTACATGGGCCTTTTTTTTTTATCACAGAAGAAAGTAGGTGGGGTCCTCAAGTTCTGGACTACAAAGCAGTAGAGAAATCTCTTCTAATAGAATTCAGATGCCATCTTCATCACCATCACATGCTTAGCTTTAGCATTGGTAGAGGCCAGAGATCTACCAAGCTTAGTATTCATTCCAAGAGTTTTATCTAGCAGTCACCAGAATGCTAGGTCAGATACAGAGGTTGATAGTAAATAGCTATTAAAAGGGACTAAAGATAGCCCAAGATAACTTTGGCTCTTGGTCTGCAACATTCCATCTCTCCACAATCACAATGTTCTACTCAACCAAGGTCAAACAGTCTGCAAGCTCTTAAATATAGATGCAGCTTCTGTGGAAAACTTCAGTTCATAATAAGCAGGGACAGAAATCAAAGTACAAGCTAAATGCTTATCATAGGTAAAGCTAATATGATAATATCATGCTGGATATACACACCTGCACAATTGGATATTGAAGCTTAGTTGAGAAGATTGTTTAATAATTATATAATGATCTCAGACATTAGATAAATCAGACATGCCCTAAGCCCATAGATGTGAGAATTTTAAGGGCATCATAAGACAGCAAAGTAGAGGGAGGGAAAATGAGAGAAAGGAGTCAGTAATGATATCTTTGTTTTTAGATGCAGAAATGATGCTTTAGATAAGGACGTAAAATAAAAATGTCAAAGAAAGAAAGTTGAAGATGGAAAATATCTCACTTGGGCTGATGTCGTTTCCTTATTCTACTCTAAATGTGAGGGCAGGGACACAGCTTTTCATCTTTGAATCTCAAGAATCTAGTGTGGATTTGGCCAAATGAAGGTACTCAATAAACATTTATTAAATAAATGTATTGAATGACCATAGATGGAGACACTGAACCTAAGGTAAGTGAGTTATGGCCCTTTGTACTTTGGAAAAATTTTCATTGTATAAGACTAGATTATAGTTTCTAATGCTGCTGCAAATCAGAAAAGAAGACCTAAGAAATATGCTTTAGCAGCTCTAAGTTTTTTTTTTTAATTTAAATTTAAACAATGTTTACTAATGTCATTGAAAATACATTAAATTGGAAAAAATTCTAAAGGTGGAACTTATAATCACATATATGAGGATGTTGTGGAACAGGACTTATATTTAATAAGCCCTAATATTTTTGCATCTAACTTTTCCATTCATTAGCATTAAAACCCCCTTCCTTCAAGACCCAGATTAAATATACCACTTCCCCTAGGCATCTTTCCACCATCACTCCAACAGGATGATCCTCATCTGAGATTGTGCTTACTATATATGAAGTGCTGTTTTTAATTCTCATATATTTCATGACATACTGTGTGAAAATTTAATCTTGTATTACTAGGTGAGAGTCCCTAGTTCAAAAGGCTAAAATAGAGGATAAACATTACACCAGAGAATAAAGATGTTAAATTCTTTATTTGATTCACATGTATTGAGAAAGATTAAAAAACATAGAGTTACAATTGGGTTTTTTGTCCCCCACCCACTTCTAAATCCTCCAAACTAGATAATGATTCTACTAGCTACTGAGTAAAAGGAGTGATAAAAAGCATTCAAGAACTTATGTGGGTCCTTTTCCTGGGATCTCAGCTAGATCTGAAGAAGTCAGTGAGGAAGAGGAGAAATCTCACTGCCCCCATCTGGAACTCATAGAAATGCATTGGGAAGTAAGGAAGGACCCGCAGAGCAGAGATGCATGTAGCGTGCATTAGGGCAAGGATAGTACCACTGACACCCCCTATTCTTTTGTGGCCCCATGAGAATGTGGGGGAGAGTAGTCAGCTTTCCTTGGGCTCACTCAAGAGGGTTCAGAAAGCAGCCAAGAGATCAAGAGAGAAAGCACAGTGGAGCAAATATGACTGTAGTAGTGTGTGCTTGAAGGATCTCAGCACCCAGAAAAGTGCTGTGGATAGAAGGAAGCCTGGAGGGGGTTTGTTTAGAATGTGGCTCTGTGTCAATGACAGCTTGCATGGCAGAGGGCATGCCTAGAGAAGAGGAGACAGGGTAGGATAGACGTAGATCAAGGCTTGAGAAGTAGACCAAGAAGTCTCCCACAGTTCACGTGTACAAGATGTGGCCACAAGTCCAGGAAGAAGAGAGAAGAGGCTCAGGCTGGGAAACTTTGAATATGGATGCATTTTAGATCCAGAAAGACAGAGAAAACACGGAGTTTGATGAACCTATTTGGAAGTGGCTAGATGGAGTTTTCTGCATCAGAGAGGACACACTCAAGATCTGAAAAAACTTGTTTGAGATGGTGTTTGTTCCTCTTTGTTTAGTTGTTTGCTTGCTGGAAATTATTGTTTTTATCATTTTGACATGTATTTATTAGTTCTTCTTTGTAATTAATCTCTTTGAGTATTTGCTCTAGTGCTGGTTTGGAAGACATAAATTCTTTCAGCTTCTGTTTGTTGGGAGGGGGAGAGGGAAACACCCTATTGCATGATGTACATTCACAAACATATCAAAGTCAATCATTAAGCCAAACATGAGAAGGAGGGGGGGGATGAGGTGGGAATTGGGGAAGGGTTAAATGAGTGCTGTGTGCATGTATGCCTCTACCAGCTTGTACCTCATTAAGATGTATGATTACAATGAACCAATAAAAAATAAAATAAATTCTTCAACTGCAAAAAATATGAAAAAACAGTTAACTGAAATTGTGAATATCAATTTGTTGATTGTCTGACTAGAAAATCCATACCCATACAAGGTGGATAGTTCCATCAACACAGAATCCCCTATGTTAACTTTATTTCTGTCTTTACATATAATAATGTCACCAGTTCCTGACTTAATCATCAGTATATTCATCAGAGCTCATACCATTCATCTGTAAAGAATGCTGGCTAATGAGCTTTAGAATGACCCAGACAATGAAGACAGGGGCTCACAGAAGGGATAAAGTCATTAAAGTTAAGTGAGGAGCTTTGGAAGATCATTAGGAGGTACAGGGGCACATAGAAACCAATAATAACTTTAAAAAAAGAGCTGTGCCAAGACTGAGAGTTAGGTGAGTTTCTCATTAGAGAAGACTCCGAAGAGGCAATGGTTATGGGTCCAGTCCATTAGACAGATGGCCTGTTTTACACCAGGCATCTCTAATAGGAATCATGAGCCAGGCATGGTGGTGCACACCTGTAATTGCAATACTTGAGAGACTGAGATGGGAACATTGTAGGTTCCAGGCCAGCCTCAGCAACATAATGAGGCCCTCAGCAACTTAGTGAAACCGTGCTTCAAAATAAAAACAAAATAGGGTTGAGGGTGTAGCTTAGAGGTAGAATGCCCCTGGGTTCAATCCCTACTAACACACACACACACACACACACACACACACACACACACACACACACACACTACACTAGGAATTATACTTTATGGGAAGAACCTCAGTTGGGTAAAACTTCTTGAGAAAGTCAGTTTCAAGGTGCTATGAAGTACAATAGGAGTAGATGGTTAGGGAATGTGTCAGGGTGCATCAGTTAAGTGCTGCACCAGAGTAATTACCAAAGCTAACTTTAGCTCCATCCTTCCTTTGTTTCCATGCATGAAAATAGGATTGTTTTTATAATCTGTGGTATGTGTAAGCTTGTGTCCGGTGAATAAGCAACCCCAATTCCGTGACAGTCAGTGATGAAGCCCTATCATCAGCCCCCATTACCACATCCCAGCTTTTTGTATATCAAGAACCATTAGCAGTTCCAACATCAAGCTGCTCTGTGTTTTCTCCTGAGTCTTCATCTGCCACACCTGATCACCGCTCAAATTCTTTTCTCTCACCTTCCTGTGGCCCAAAGTTCTGCTCCCTTTCATGATAGCTTCCCGGGGAGATTTATGGAGCTGTAGAGATGCTGATAGTGTAATATTTCACAATCATGCGTGTGTTAGTCAGCTTTCCGTCACTGTGACAAAATAACAGAGAAAAATCACTTAAAGGAAGAAAGATTTATTTTGGCTCACAGTGTCAGAGGTTTCAGTCCATGGTCTGCTAGCTCCATTGTTTCTGGGCCTGTAGTGAGGCAGTAAGTCATGGCAGAAGGGTGTGGTGGATTGAAACCGCTCACTCCCTGGTGTCTCAGAGAGAAAATGAATAGGAACTAGGGCTGGGGACAATATACAGATTTTGAACCTAATCCCTTCAACGAAGTCTTACCTTCTTCATTTCCACCACTTCCCAATAGTCCATTCAGTTATGAATCACCCAATGGATCAATCCACTTACGAGGTTAGAACTCTACTGATCTGATAACTTCCTAAGAGCCCCACCTCTGAACACTGCCAAGCCTGGGGGCCAAACCTTCAACACACAAGCCTCTGTGGACACACTTCAGATCCAATCTAAACATTGTTGCTCAAGAAAAAATATTTAACTGATCTATATGCTGACCTATATTAAGAAAATTATGAGAGCTTTAATATTTGCCTAACTTAGCTTCAGAAGGAATTCCAACATAAAGTGGGCCCCCCCAGAACTCCACTACATTTTTGCTCACACCTCTGTTCCTTCAGGTCAGTGATGACCTCCCCAAAATCATACTTGTTCTTTCTCAGCTACTAAAAAAATATAGAGGAAGGTCTTGAAGTCTCATTTAAGTTACAGTAAAGGAAAACATCTATCTACTTTAGGTTCATTTTACTAGCATCATTGAACGACAATAGCATACAAATTGTTTCTTAGCTGTCAATACAAATGAAACCTAGTGAGGCCTTATGTTTAAAAGATGTACATTCCAGTGTCAATATGGCCCTTCCTGAAAAAGCAGCTGCCTTTTATGGATTTTAAAAAGCATCTGAGTTTTATCAGAGTTCCTCTTTCATGTTCTTTGATTGCTAAGCTCTATGAGTTAACCAAAAGATAACTAACCATTAACCCATGCTGCCTTTTGTTTTTTATCTTCTTTTGAAATCCCACGAGTTTAGTCAAGCACATTAAATGGAGTATTAATCTTTATGTTGTTTTCATTAAGTCACATACTTGGAATATATATCCAAGACTATTTGATCAATTGTAAAATATTAGCTGCTACATTGAAGATTTGTGACATGGACTTAACATGTGAACAAACATTTCAGGAGCACAGTGAAAATCATTGCCTGGGCAGTATGGATAAGTTATGAGTTTCAGGATATTCAGAGTTTTTACTCTATAGTAACTGCAGACATAAATTGCAATGATCATACTGAGCAAATTCAGAAATAGTTTAAAGATTAGAAATATATTCTGCTTTTAGCCTGTTTTTATATTCCTATGAAGGTTGTCTGTCAAATAAATTACAAGTTCCTCAGATGATAATTAAAAGCTCTATGTTATATATACATATATACATTTTATATGTATATATATATATATAATTTCCAGATTAATATACTTTACCCCTTTCTTATACTATAAATACTATCTCAACTAATCCCTATGCTTCAGGCTCACCGTGTCTTTTCCTTCCTCTGAGTTTTCGCTAATGCTATTTCCTCTGCCTAGAAGTTTTCATCCTATCTTGTCTGCCTATTAAAATTTCATGCACTAATTTATTTATTTATTGTTATTAAGCTCTGGTTATATGCTAGATACTATATTTTCAGAATATAGTTCTATAGTAGAACCTTTTGTTAAATTACCTCATGTTGAAGGTCTTTTCATCTGTGAGTTTTCATAGTTTTTTTTCCTATCCTTTAAAACTCAACATCTCTTTATTGTCACAGTGGTAATACTTCTATTGCTATATCAAATACAGTGCCATCTGATGGTTGCTGATATAATTGCTCATTCTTATTCATATCCTCTTCCCTCAAGTCTAGAAAGTTGAATTACTGAGGACAGAGGCTTTCCTTTATTGATTACTGTAACTGAAGTAGTGTCTAGCACTATGCCTTTATGTAATACCTGCTCGATAAACATTTGTTCAATATGAACTACACCAGCTAGCAAGTCCGCTATTGAGAACATCAGGCTGATCCATTTCAAACACTTAAATTTAAATTGTTCTCAACATTACACAATGCTACTAAGAAGCCTAACAATTCCCTTTGTGTTCTGCTTTCACAGCTAATTTTCTAAACAACTGATCAGGTCATTTTATTTACATAAAGATCCTCTGGGAGAGAGCAACCCAAAGGAGTTGTTCACTGTTTTGGAATAAGATATTAGGGCTTTTGTTAAATTATCTAGAGTAAATGACTCACACAACTACTGAAGTTAAAACCCTTCAATGAGTAAGCAGTTCACGTAATACTATGGCAATATATGAAAGTGTGACTACTAATTTCACTAACACGTGTGGGGAGGAAGAAGGAGAGAGCAGGATGGGATGAGGAGGGAAATACACAAAGAGCTATGTGCATGTTTGTTTTTATCACAATGAACCTCACTCTGATGCATGATTACAATGCACTAACAAAATGGTAAATTAAATCCTCCTTCAATACAAATGAGAATTTTTTTATAGTATTTTAGATTCAGATTTATTTCAAGAAAGTCTTTCCTAAGAAAGAAAGAAGCTATTCCTAAGAAAATCTTAATATCTTTCAGGATTTGAATTCCAAACATTTGGTGTTTTAACTTTTGTCTTCTTTCTTACGCAGATGACAAAGCACACGTGAACAGCAAAAACATCTAACAAGGTATTAATTAGTACAATTATTTTAGAAAAGGTGTCTTTAGCCATGGCAGCTCAGTCTCTGACTGCCTGGAATAACTTGGCATAACTCCCTCAACCCTAAACTGATAGGAAGATATTTTAAAGTTGAAATTTCAATGAGGGACAGTCAACCACATGGTAGAATACTGTGAGGGATTTTGAGTAATTGATGAATAATCCTTAAGCACTTACTACATACCCACAAATACATGGTGATGGAAAATGTTGAAGATCTTCCTATTTATGAAAGGCACAATCTATTTAGTGGGAGGATCACAGAGGGGTTTTATGTGAGGAGGCTTTGCAGGTCATGAATGGAAATGTTTGAAAATTACTATTGTATACTAACCATTAGCAAAAGTTACTAGAGTTTTGTGAATGGATTTAAGCCTTGCTAATGAAATATTTTGAGGAATTCTTGTCAAACCCTGCCCCCACATGCTTGTAGAATAGAAAGTAGCCCATGGCTTACTTGATTTAGGTGGTGGTCAGGTTTCTTTTGTTTTCCTCTGAGAACAGTCAAGCATTCTCTATCACCTGTGGTAGACATGGTCTCTCCAAGCATTTAGCCAGTTTATCCATCGTCTATGATCCGCACATCTGTCTCTGTTACGGCCATTGGATTGTGCTACTCAATCCTGTCTGAGCGGCTTTCCAGGAAAGAGAAAACAATTTCTTTGTCCTAACAATCCTGAAAAGACAATGTATTCTTATTGATGGGAGAAAGGGCTGGAACTTTTCCCAATTGATATGTGTCTGTGAGAAACCGATAGGCAAAATCTGTCCCAGATGAAGGCCATTTTCTCTCAAAAAGAAACAATTTCAAGAAATTACTTATAAAGACAGCAAGTGAGACCTGTGAGATGACTCTTCAGTTTTCTATGGAAGCATCTGAAGCTAAAGACTGGGCAATGTTTCCTGGGGGAAATTAGCACACACTGCAAATGTTCCTTACAGCAAAGCAAATGAGGAACCCAGATTATGACCTGGAATTTACTACTCAAGGTAAATCACAGAAGTTTCAGATACTTTGTAATCTTTTTAATTCTATGTTTTATTGTAGGGCTGAACTTTGGCTTGTTAAGAATGTCCTATGACTGGAGTTCCCATTTGGGGATGAAGTTAAATAGATACTAGAGAATGTAAAGATCTCTCAACATCTAGAACTTGAATTCATTCATACTATAAACCTATGAAGTGAGACAGAAAACTTTGGAAAAAATAATATATATTATACTTCTAGTTTAACAATAATAAAATTTAAGAAGTAAAATCAATTTTATACTCATTGATGTGGCAGAGTAATAATTTAAGACATAGTGCTTACAATGGAGCTTGGTATACGGTAAGTAATAAATACTTGTTCAATAAATGTCAACCAGGCTAGTCTTTATTTTCCTCTTCCTCCCCAGTCATGGCCATCATTTCCTTCTTCTCTTAGACAGAGGTCAATCCTTCGTCCTAGGAGACAGTTACAATACAAGGGCTTTTTTTTTCTTCTTCTTCTAAATTCAAAGGTGTGATGGTTAATTTTATATGTCAATTTGTCCAGTATTATTTGGTCCAGTATTATTCTGGATGTTTCTTCGAGGTTGGTTTTAGATGAGATTTACATTTATGTTTGTGGAATTGAGTAAAGCACAATGCCATCTACAACGAGGGGGGCTTCATCCAGTCAGTGGAGCCTGAAGAAAGCAAGAGGCGGGTTTTCTGAGAGCCGGGGAGAATCCTCCACAGCCTGCCTTTGGACTTCAGCGGTGCCTTCAGTTTCTCCTGGTTTTGCAACAGGCTGCCTTAGGGTTTGAAGGCAAAGTTTTCCCGAGTTGCCATCCTGCTTGCCTTCCCCATCAGACTATGGACTTGCCAAGAACCCATGATTCTATGAGCTAGTTTCTTAAACTAAATCTCTTTCTTTCTACATATATATCCTAATGGTTCTGTTTCTCTGGAGAACCTTGACATATACACAAGGCAACAGATTCAAGGGTGAGCTAAAATCTTTCAGGAAGCAGGAAGAATAATCATAATCAGATATGTTTGCTGCCCTACTTCTTATCCACACAAGCTCATCAGAAACCCTCTGTGTTCAGGAGGAAGGGAGAGAGAAAAGGAAATGAGACAACAGCAGAGTTGGTGGGGCAGGCTCTGTATCCTGCCCTTTCCTCCTTGATGAACATCTTTATCTTTTTGCCATATGGAATGTATGATATATACCCCAACTGTAAATCTAGGGACCAGAGAGGGCAATCTATATTTAACATGCTTTATAAGTCTCAAAGAGAGGGTGAGCATGGAGCAAATAAAAATCCCATAAAGTAGAACTGGTAGGAATATGAGTCTGGGAAGGAGACAGGAGAGAGAAGGAGATAGGGGAAAGCCTTTAGCTTCCCACAAAGGCCTGGAGAGCATTCCTCAATGTCTTGGGAATTCAACTGGAGCATAGACATTGGTGAAAGAGAGAGTGCTTGTGCCTGCCAAAGATTCAAATGCAAATTTGGATTCCTCAGCAATGTGCAGTGAGAAGAGTGACCGAGTGCAATCAGGAGAAGCCGTGGCTGTGTCTCATTAGTTTGCAGAGCCTTGAAGGTGGGTAGAAGCTGACCAAGATCTAAAATCCGCATAGATCGCTGTTAGCAAGACTATTTACCATCAGGGCCAAGGAGTAATATCCTTCTCACAGCAGGATAGAGAAGACAGTCCATCCACAGCATCGTTGGCTGTCTTGTGGGAACACTTCATGCCTGTGTCTCCAGGACTATGCTCAGTTCCTCATATGATCTCCTCTGAATAGCCACTACCTTCTACTTTTCTTTCTTTGGGCCTAGATCAGAGAGGAATGCCCCCCTTACCTGTGTGAATCTGAGAGATGAAGCTAATTCATGAAGCAAAGAAATTATCAGAACACATTCTCTGCTATAAAGAATAATTTTCATAAAATATAAAACCTCATGTGAAAGCCCATTAAGTGCTGTGTGCATGTATGTCACTAACACTAAGAACTACATTATGAGGGGAGACTGTAATGCTGCAATAAAAGTATAAAAATTTAGAATCTCTTAAGAATATCCTAGCCAGAGTGGTTGAAATAACATTGTGCTTTTCCTTAGAGAAATTTCTGCTTTAGCATAGCTCATACACTGAGCACGTAACTTGGTTTCTAATTTTCACTCCTTATGTGATGAGAAAATTACTCATTTATTTTAGGCATCAGTATCACTTGCCTCATGACCAAACCCTTCCTTCCATATTCCTAATACTCATTACATATGTCTTTTTTCTCATACTATTTTTTTTGGGGGGGGTAAAATTTTTTAAGCCATTTCCTTGTTTTGTGATTATTTATTGCTTTGAGAATCTTTTTGAAAGCAAGTAGGGGTATAAAACACAAAAATTACATTAGGTATGCATTTTATTATATTTTTCCTATGTGGAATATTGTTCTGTCTCTGAGACATTTTTAAAATGATATATTTGAATAGATTAAAGCCACAAAATAGAAGAGCTACAAATCCATGGAGAAATAAAATTGTGGAGATGTGTTGAGGAGTAATATGATGTGGTGACCGTATGGCCAAAAGGTAATAGAGCCTTGTTTCCTGGCCACATCCTTGGGGGCTCCAGGTAAACTGGGCCATGCAAGAGGTCTGGTGTGTTGGGTCTATCAGCTATTTCATTTGGAGCAGTGAGTTTCAAACATCTTCAGCCAAGGAATCATTCTTGCAAAATAACAAAACAAAATAAAAACACATGGAAATACATAGAATTTATAGAACCAGACACAAGAAGGCAAGAGTCTCCCAGTTCAACTTCTCCTGGTCTTATGGGCAGTCCTTGAAGCATTTCATAGCACCTGGGGCTCTAATCTTACCAAAGTCAGAGTGGTTTCTGCAGATTAGGGTTCTGTAGGAAACTATGTAGGAAATACATGGTTCCACTAGAGTTTCTCTCTGGGGCTGGGACCAAGACTCAGCTGAGTTGTAACCTGGTCACCAGATATAATAACCCAAGTTTTCAGAGAACAAAAAGAAAATGTTGTGGAATCATTTTTATTTGAAAGTAGCTTCCCCTTCCATGATTTAAAAGATTTCCTTTGAAGCCAGTTGTGGTGGCCCACTCTTGTAATCTCAGTACTTGGGAGGCTGAGACAGGAGTATTGAAGGTTCGAGGACAGCCTCAGCTAGTAGTGAGACTCTCATCAACCTAACAAGACCCTGTTTCAAAATAAAAATAAAAATAAAAAATAAGGCTGGGAGTGTATCCTCCAAGGGAATGCCCCTGGGTTCAATCTCTGGTCCCACTAAATAAATAAGTAAATAAATAAATAAATAAATAAATAAATAAATAAATAAATAATCTCCTTTGTTTTTGTTTTTTGGTACTGGAGATTGAACCCAGGGTGCATTTTACCTTTAATATATACTCTCAGCCTTATTTATTTTTTTATTTTGAAATGGGGTCTTGCCAAGTTGCAGAGGGTCTGGCCTCAAACCTATGATACTCGTGTCTCAGCCTCCCAAATACTGATATTTCAGGCTTGTATCACCACCCCTGGCTGAAAGATCTCCTTAAATAAAGCAGCACAAAGCTGTGGGGTTGAGTATTTTCAGAGTTAACAGGATTGGAGAATCTTTCACTAGACACAGTGCCTTACCCTCTGATAGATTCTCCAGAAAGCAAACTTGAGTGTTGCACTGTGGCATTTAAGTTTTCCCTGCACATCCAAGTTCCATATGGAGAACCAGTGTGATATTTGCTTTGTATCAGACTGGGGAATTTTCAGTGTTTACATTCGTACTGTTTAACTGTACTAGGAAAAAAATTCATCTTCTGTTAATGTGCATTGCTTTAAGCACCACCACAGAATGATTATAGTCAAATTGTTTTATAATCAGTAACACACCATTTGGGAATGAGCAACCTACTGTTAATCAATTGTGTATAGCCTTCCTTCTCTGGAGATGCAGCAGCCCTTTGGAGTTAATGTACACTACGATTCTTCTTGTTTTAACTAAGTTGTACATTAAGAAGATAGGCTAGGTTAGTACTTAGTGATGAATTATGTGTGGTGATTAGTAATCTGAAATCTGTACGAGCCTCCAATATATTTTTCACAAACACTGTCGCTAAAATGTATTCCATAGATAAAAGTCATATGATTTGAAAGAAAAGTGAAGACCAATAACCATCTTAGAAAAGAATGAAACCATTAGTTTCATTGAATGAAACCAATATTGCTTAGTTGCCTGGCAAACACTTGATTTTCTTTTAGATTACTTTTAACTTATAGGGTTATATAAAAAATTGACATGTAGGATGAAGTGTATATTGGTAATAGTACTACATGAGTACTATTTAGTTACATTTTACAGATATCCAGATACTTCCAATGCTGTTAGAGCTGGTAATCTCCAAGAACTTCTTAAATGAATCTTGACTCAATGAGCCTTTTGGGCTTTTCATAAACCAAACTCAGAACAAAGTTGTAGAACTAGATCAGAACCTTGACTCTCTATTTGCTAAATGAAGACTATACACTACCACAAGTAAAACTCTATTTTTTATTTGTATCAGTTCAATTAGGGAGTAATTTAAAAAGGAAGGACAATAATCTAAAATTTATGAAAGAGATGATTCTAAGGCGCATTGTCCTAAAACAAGATATTTAAAGAGGAGAAAAAGGAATGTGAAGAAGTTTTTGGTGTCTGAATGGCCAGATTTCTATAGCTTGAAGACAATGGCTTTAAGATAATATATTTTTCTTTACTCAGAGCTGGGGTGACCTTGGATTTGAACCAGAAAATAAGAAAGGGTTCCCTGCTTCATTATTGATGAGACAAACTTAGCCAACATAAAACTAAATATATATGCATATGCACACACTAAACATACATATATGTGCACAGACACAGATGGCATAAATGTATCAGTTGGGCTGGAAGTAAAAGTGAGTGAAATGAAGAAGATCCAGACCTTTCATTTGGCTGGTCTTGAAGGGAAAGAAACTAACTGGATAGAAATATGGAGAGCAGAAGGAACTTTAGCAATTGTTATGTTAAACTTGATGAATCTGGGTTTGGTGACTTTCTTCAGAGCCTTGCCTTGATCTTGATGTCCTCTCCTCATGAGGAGTTCCTCATATTTACAATAAAGTAGCTTTATGATCTGGAGCCAACTGACTTGGGAATACGCTAGTACCATGCCCTATTAATCAGGGCAGATTTGGGAGATGAATGTCAAACTGGGAACACTCTGATCCTAGAGATTACAAAAGTGGCAAAAAGGCTATGATGCCAAGATTTTATCATTTTAATTCACAATGACATTCATTTGGTATTTACAGTTCACAAAGTTCATTCATATATATGATCTCATTTGAATCTTGCCCTGAGTTGGATATTATCATTGTTGCTATTACTCTCCTTATTAAATAAAAGAGGGAACTGTGGCTCAGACTTAGAGATCTGTCCAAGGACAAGGATGAGCTCATCTTTATATACTCAGTGTTCAGCCTAGTGTCTGACATACAGAAGACATTCAAAAAGTGCTTGTGGAAGAGATGAATATGGTTGAAGCTCATACAGTGGATATTTGAAATTATAATCAATTATTACTATGTTAGTTGGCACTCTGATTATAAGCAATAGACACAAACAATAGCCAGAGGTACTATTATAAATAGAAGCCAGGCATGGTGGTACATGTCTGTAATCTCAGTACTTATGAGGCTAAGACAGGAGAATCTCAGGTTGGAGGTCAGCCTCAGCAACTTAGCAAGACTCTCAACAACTTAGTGAGATTGCTTCAAAAATTAAAAATAAATAGGGCTAAGGATGTAGCTGAGAGGTAGAATAACCCTGGGTCCAATCACCAATACCAAAAAGCATATATCTAGAAACTAAAGTCATGAAATTGTGCGGGTGTTTTCAGTCTTGAAAAACTAACTCAAAGGTAAAAGGAGAGGATGAAGTATGTTCCATTCGAAGGAATGAATATTTGAGACAAAATATTTCCAGGAATATTTATACTTCAGAAGAGTTACTGTGTAATCATAAGTGGTGGAGTAGCAGGCCTCGGTAGGAAAATGGCCAGTGTAAGTAGCTTTGGGGTGATGTCCTGAGAACATGAACTTGATTTTGTAGACAATGGAAGCCATTGGAGAAGTTACAGCATTAAGTTTTAGTGTAAAAGTTCACTTTGGTTAGAAAAAATAAAAAGCTGGAGAAGGACTAGAAATGAAGCAGGAAATGTAGCTAAAATATTATTTCAGTTACAAAAAGTAAGACAGATGTCGAAAAGTAATGGCTTGAGTCAGATTAGTAGCAGTTGGAATAAAAAGAATAACAAGGAGGTCAAACCTATAAATTCTGAGGAATTGGAAAACAGGAAGTTTTTGGTTTTAGCATATGGTGGTACTGTTCATAGAATTAGGAAACCTTATAGGAAGGTCAGGCTTGGACATGAAGGCAATGTAATCATTATCCTTGAACTCAATGAGTCCCAGGTGTTTATGGAACATCCAAGTGGAATGCACAATAGCCAGCTGGAGCTTAGGAAAGAAGCTGTGGCTAGAGATGATTGATTTGGCATTCATCAGCAAAGGAAATTGAAAATCATGAATTTTATATTTACTTTTATTCTTAGTGTTGCATACATTTAGTCCTCTAATAGTAATGTAAATAGTATAAAAATCTGGTTGAAGTCTGAATTTATAGACCTGTCACAGGATTCTTTCCTTCCATAATGTCTTTGCCATAATAAATTTATTTTCTTTATCAGTTCTATTGAAACTGAACTTTATAAAACCTTCATCTCTAAGAATAAATTTTCTAAGGAAGAGTTCCAAAGATGGAAAAGTGGACTGTATGGATACTATTCTAACCTAATATGGCATTTAGAAAATATGTTGGCATTCTTACATATACGTTTTCATGAATGGGATAAAATACTACTTGATTATGGCTCACAAGTCAACTTCTTCTTAATTAATTTTCTGACTTCTATCATGTAGGAATAGTGTCTGATTGTGTAGATGATTCTTAATGTTGATTTTTTTTTGTATGAAAGTTTTGAACATAAATGCATGGGGAATGAGAAACATCTTTATTCTTTCACAGGTAGTGTCCCTGAGAGCTCCTCCTAAACTTCCTGCGCACTAGTCTATATCTCAAAATCTGTTTCTTGGGGAACCTTATTTAAATTATTTGTAATTTCATTTTTATCACCTGATTGTGGAAGATTGTCAGTTCCTTGACAATGAATGTCTTATTCATCTTTGTATTTCAAGGATTATAATTAATAAATAAATGCTTTTGTTTCTTACTTCATGAGAATTTTGGAACTGATTTTAGAAAATCACTTATTTTTCTTCCAATGGGGCAATTGGCAGTCTATATCCATAAACTACCTTCTACTTCTTTCCTCACATCCTCACCTGAGCACTCTTCAATATAGACTCAACTCAGGAACATGGAATTCCAAATTCAGAAGGTACTTTCCTGAAACAAGATGCCACATCCTTTTAGATTGCATATTTTCATTTTCTTACTAGGTTTCAAGCAAACTTAAGCAATAACAATAAGTCACATTAATTTTGTGTTGGCAACATACCTTGTTAGTTGAAAACAAAATTTGGGTGTCAAGACAGACCTGAGTTGAAGCCTTATTCTATCACTTTCTTGCTGTGTGTCTTTTCTAAGTTTCATTGTCTGCATCTTTTGAAGAGGGATAGAATGGAAGTGTCTATCTCATTGGAATGCAAGGAAAATTAAAGAAGAAAGTATGTGCAAAATGCCAGACATATAGAAAATATTCAATAAATACATATTGGATATTATTTGTGATGTTATTTTATTAACATTTTAAGTTCACTTTGTTCTCTGTAATTTATTTTCAAACAGATCAAAATACTCTCTAATTTTTCATGTAGCTTCTTCTTCTTCAACCCATGGGTTATTTAAAAATCTGTTATTTAATTTCCAAATATTTGTGGATTTCTGAATTTCCTTCTGTTGTTGATTTCTGTTTAACTCTGCTGTGGTCAGAGAACATACTTGGTATGATTTTAGTCCTTCTAAATGTATTAAGACTTATTGTATGGACTAATTAATTTTTTGTAAATTTATTATATGAGATACAAACATTGTTCCAAATCTTCTTTTCTGCACTATTCTTTTGAAAATAAATTGGTCATCTTTCTAATATTACTGCATCTCCATTAACAGATTATTGGCCTGCATAATAATACATTTGAGGTGCAATCAGTGGATTTTTCTCCCTATTTGATCAGGGCCATCTTGGTCAGCTCAGCAAGACTGCTGCCAGAGTTATTCTTTCCTATTTCCAAAGAGGCACTGAATCCATTGCCAGGATCCTATTGTTTGCAACCTATAAACTGTGGTCTGAGGACAAATTCTGAACTTCTGCATCATCCACATATCCAGCTGGTCCTCTTTCTTCCTTTCCAAAGCCATGAACTTATACAGCAATGACGATTGAAGATGAACACAATCTCCTAGAACAACAAGGCACTCCATTTGTATATCTAGAACTACAAATGAGACAGAGAGAGAGAGAGAGAGAGAGAGAGAGAGAGAGAGAGAGAGAGAGAGAGAGAGAGAGAGAGAATATGAACATGTAGAGGTTTTTTTCTGGCCAGGTGTTCACTCCTGCATGAAACAGAGCTATGTTAAGAATTGGGGACTAATTTGTCATAGATGTTTTTGTCTCATTTGTTTTATTTTCTGTATTGTAAAATTCAAATTTACACTTACATTCAATATGATGTAATACAATTCTCAACAAACTTAAACTAGATTTAAAATAGCACTGGGTACATGATTATTTAATGTTAGTAAATATGTTTCCAAATACTTACAGGGGAAGATTGATTGTTAATAGCTTTTATATGGATATTTTTATTTTAAATATGAAACCAATAAAATAATTCTAGTGACAAAAAGAATCAATTAAAACATAAATAGAGGAATACTGGAGATATAAATATTGGCTAAGGTTGTTAGCTTTGAATTTAGATAGAACTGCATATAACTTTACTTCTCTAAAGTTCAACTTTTTTCATCTGTAAAATATAGATATGTGCCCACTAGTCAGGGTTTTTATGGCAAACTTAGGCAAAAAGAAATATTTTGGAAGGAGGATTCACAGAATTCATGAGAAGTCCGAGGAAGTGTGTTCAGAAAATAAGCTGGGATAATGTTATACTGAAGGAAGGAAAGATAATCAAGTCATACATGGAACAGGGGGGTTTGGTGCCCCATCTGACCTTCATTTGAGATCTATGATACACTGGCTACTTTGATCGAAATCTCCAAAATATATGTAAAGTACATAACATGACACCTAGTATTAGATATCAGTTGTGATTACTCTCCGTTTCTCTCTGAGAAGCAGAACCACTGGAAGTGATATATAATAAGAGGCTTGTTATGGGGATTCAACGTTAAGGAATTGAGGGAATTGGCCAAAGAATTTATGCACAGTTACTGTTTATAGGTATAGTGTTGTACCTGATGTTAGCAAGACAGGCAGGTAGAGAAAAAAGATAGGCATGAATAGGAAACAACAGGTGCAAACTGGGAACTGAAAGCATGAGCTGGAGCCTCCCAAGACAGACTGTTGATTTCTCACACCTTCACATTTCCAATTTTGATGATGATGGTGACCTGTAGGTGAGGCTAACACTATTCTCTAGTTAAACACACACATGTTCAGAAGTAGATAGAAGCTGAAGGAAGAGATTCAGTGGGGAATGGAAGAACTATGGGCTCGGCTGCTGCCCCAGGAACTGTTCCTGTCAGTCCAAGATTGTGGATAGAATGATGGGTAGATATATGTGTATGGATTATTATGCATACACATAGATGATTGAGAGATAGACACAAAATACACACATGTAACAGGAATTAAATTTCCTTATAAAACAGGATTGATTGATTCAACAGATATTTCTTGAATCCCTGCTTTGTGATAAGCACTATTTCAGACACTTCAGGGAGCAAAACAAAGATGTTTTTGTTTCACTTTTTTGCATTGAGGCTCAATAAAGATAATGAATGCTAAGTTTCAAAGTTAAGTGTCCCCAAAGGCAAATGTGGCCCAACCTTGCTCTCCAGGGTGCCGGTATTGGGAGGTAGTGGGACTTTTAGAGGTGGAGCTGGTGGGAGGTCTTTAGGTCTTTGGGGTCACTGATGGGATTGTAGAACCCCAGCCCCTGCCTCTTCATCTCTTTCACTTTTTGGCCATGAGATGAGTGACTTTCCTTCATCTACTACAATCTTCTGCCAACATATGCTGCCTCACCAAAGCAACAGTGCTACCCAATCATAGACTGAAACCTATGGATATACCATAGTCCATTTATTCATTCACTTAGTGAAAAAATTATTGCTTCTAGGTTTTGGTGATTGCAAATAAATCTACTAACAGCAATATATCTGGAAGCTTATATGGATATTTTATTTTCAAATAAGTTGGGTAAGTACCTAAGAGCACAATTGCAGAATTACATAACAAAATTTGTTTAACTTTGTAAGAGTGCAGGATTTCCAAGTGACTATACAATTTTGCATTCCCACTAGCAATGAGAGAGAATTCTTATTGTCCATTTCATTGCCAATAATTCGTATTGTCAACTTTTTAGATTGTAGCAATACCAATAGGAATGAAGTGGCATCTCATTGTTGTAATTTGCAATTCCTCAATGACAAATGATGTAACTTCTTTTCTTATTTATTTGTCATCTGTATGTTACATTTGTTCTTTGTATCTTTTTCTCCTTATTTCTTGAGTTCTCTGGTTTTAATTAAACATTTTATATAATTATATTTGATCTTTTTTCTTAGAAAATCAATTGTTTTTAAAAATATTTTGATGATTACTTTAGAGGTTTTAGTACACATATTTAACTAATTTAAGAATACCTTCAAATAGCACTATGCTTCATGGGTAGTACAGAAACATTTTATCAAAATATTCCCAATTATTCCCTTCTGACTTTGCCTACCATTCATTTCACTTATCCATACACATAGTCACCTGATGCGATGTTAGAATTATTACTTTAGTAGTCAGAGGATGATTTTGTTTTTACTCCTGGAAGATAACTTTGTTGGATATAGATAATTCTAGGTTGGTGGATTTTACTTTCAATACTTTAAATTTTCACTTTACTTTCTTTTTGTTTGCATGGTTTCTGATAAGAGGTCTATAGCTTTCATTCTTCTTTAGATAAGATGTTTTATTTTTTTTTCCTTCTAGCTTGCTTATCTGTGTTAATTTTTCTCCTTTCCTTTGATTTTCCACAGCTTGTGTATGACATTCCTAGGTGGTGTGTGTGTGTGTGTGTGTGTGTGTTCTATTATTCTGTTGGGTGTTTTCTGAGATTTCTGGATCTGTGGTTTTGTGTCAGTCATTAATTTTGGAATTTTATTAGCTATTACTACTTTAAGTATTTCTTCTATTCCTTCTTGTCTTTGTTCTGCACTATAGTTATCTGTATGTTAGACCTATTTAAATCATGCCACATTTTTGGGTGTTCTACCTCATTTTTTTCCTTTTGATATGTTTGAGAAATTTCAATTGAATTATCTTCATATTCATTAATTTTTTCCTCAGATACGTTGTATGTACCAATGAGCCTTTTGAAGGCATTCTTCATCTGTTACATTGTTTTTTGATTTTTAGTATTTGTTTTATTTTTTTTCTTAGAATTTCAACTTCTGATTATATTGCCCATCTCTTCTTATATATTGTTTACTTTTTTCATTAAATTCAACATATTAATCACAGTTATTTTAAAATTTGATTATGATATTCTAATGTGTTAAACATCAATCAGCACACTGTCTGTGTCTGATTATAATGATGATTGCTTTGTGTCTTCAAATTATGCTTTTTCTTACTTTTTTTTAAGTTCAGTTAGACATGCCAGAGATAAATAGGCCATTATAGTGAAGATTTGTGTTAAATCGGAATTCATGCATAGTAATTAGATTTGTTTAATGTTTTCCAGGAGCTTCAAATTCCCCCAGTGTCTTTATTTGACTTTGGGTTTCCCTAAGTGTTCCTTCTTATTGAGAGTCTGAGCCTGATAGCTCTATCACCTATAGTCCACTATTATTACTTTGGAGACATGTTGATGTAAGTAGTAAGGTTTTGGGGAGAGGACGCATGCCAAAGTATTCAATAAACAGCAGTCTTTTAGTGACCCTGTGTTTCAGGCCTATGACTCCAAAGTTTCTTGAGTTGTATAGCTTCTCCACTCTCTGCTTCTCCTCCCTTTTGACTGTAGTACTTGCAATCTATTTCCTTAAAGACCAGACCCATTTTGTCTATATTTGTCCCTTTAGGTGAGCTAGAAAAGGCGCTGAATTGGACAAATGTTCTTCACTTAGTTGGAACCAGGTTCTGGTAGAAGAGACCTGGAGCCTACTCTCACATTAGATTATAAATTCTTGACAACAAAGACTATGCATTTCTGATTCACCACTGGATAGTCAGGGTCTAAAAAGTGTCTCAGACATGGAAATCCCTCAATAAATTTTAGCTGAATATTTATTAAACACACACATACACACATATATATATATATATATATATATATATATATATACACATACATTATACATATGCACATATACACACATATACAAATAGAAAACAAGTCTGGAAATTATGGGAAATATCCTGATTTCTATAGATAGCTTCTGACTTCCATATATAAAGCCAAAAGATGCTTTAGAAAATGGAGTAAATAAAATTTGAACAGCATGTGAGAAGGGGGAGGGGATCCTCCCTAGGGATCGGAGGCACCTAATTAGGTCGGCTTCAGCAGTTCTGACCTTTCAGACCGAGTAATCTCCATGGCAGGTGAAAGTACCAATGAGCAATAAGTGAAACCTTGCTGGTTATAAGCACTCTGAAGGTCTAGAACTACTACTTCCTGGGATTTTAGTGTAATCCTCTGTGAACAAATAACTTTAATCTTGAAATAATATTAAATTGTAATTATATAAATGTGCAAATATTTCTTTATTTTGATGGAGAAGAATCACATTTTCCCCAGAAATTTAAGCTTTCTTTAGTAAACAAGAACAATTATTTGCTAAATGGGAAGTTCCCTGAGTTTTTGTTTGTTTGTTTGTTTGTTTTGTTTTGTTTTAAGGGGCATGTTCTTGAAAACCCTGATGGTCTAGGTAGTTGCCCTAATGAGAGATCATGTAGGTCTGTGAATTCTGAAAATGCCAGAGCAGCTTCTAAAGTTTCATTTCACTCATAATCCATATGGGGACTTATGTTCAGACTTGAATGGGAAAGTCAAATATACTTTCATTGACTGAGGTGTTATTTGCTTGATTTCTATTTTTTTTTTTTGTGAATGTCAAGATGAGTGGTATGTCAGGATAGGTGGCCCTTCCCTGTGCAGCATTTAATCTGAAGTTCTCAAACTCAGTGTGGTACAGGGAGAGGCTGTAAGTTGAAGCAAGAGACTGACATGATTTGATTTAGAAGGGTGTGTGGTGGTTTAGTTTAAACAGATTTACAATTGTGTGAGTTAAGAAGTATTTTCACCAGTCCACAAATTCACAAATTGATGATCTGTATTTCATTAGTTGGTTAATTTTTTAGTTACTCTTTTGTAGTTTATTTCTCCTAAACAATTGTTTTCACTGCAAAGCTTGTTAATCCTTATTTCTCTTAAGAAGATTTTTTAAAATTATTCCTGATTGTACCCTAGTGAATGTGATGTAATATGACCTGCAAAATGGTCATGTTTTATTTGGGTAGAACTTTGTAACTTTCTTTTAGCATTATTGCCTATATTTTGTATGTTTGTGTTAATTTCTTTTAGTTTTTGGGGAGGCCAAATTTAGGTATTATTTCAAGTCTATTTGTATCCTGATGTTTCTAAGATATACAATAAAATGCACAATAATTAAGAGTAATGAATTCACAACCTTCTCAGGAATTTCTGGCATGCCAACTTTGTGATGAGTGTTTAGTACATGCTTATTAATCAAGTACGTGATAGAATAAAGATAATTTTATGACCTGTTGTCCTCACTTTATTATTTGGAAATTGAATATATTGAGTTACTGATACATGTAAGGGTGTTGGATGACCTTTCATTTCTTTTCTTCACACTGTGGTTTATATTAAATTATGTTCCAAAATATGATCTTTCCTGCATGCTTTGATATCAGTATACCACAACTTTCTCAGTTTTGGTGGAATTTGTTTAAAGAAGAAGTGAATTCAGTGTAAAAGAATGAGTGAATCTTACTTTCCAGCATCTCACTTTCTAGATAACAAAATAGAAAGTTCAAAAAATTAGTTACAAAATTTAAAAGTTCTGGTATCCAGAATAAGTGTTTGCAGTCACAATATAGCCAAATATGATTGCTTAATGATCTACTTTTGTTTACCAAGAGACAAAAACCACTGTGGAAAACACTGACTGAGAGACCTTCCCTGTAAACTGGGCAGACATTCTGAAGTCATGAACTGTGCTCCCAGTGTGGGTGCCATAAACTTAGTAATGAATAACAGCCTTTGAACGTCTGGACAAGAAAGATGTCTCACTCCAGGAGGGATGCTTTCCTTTCTGTAACCAAACTGTGTTTAGCTGATATTTGAAGCCTGGCTTCACACTCCTCAGAGCTCTTCTTTGATCTAATACAGTTTAGTTAAATTGACTCTGATGTGTTTGCAGATTGGAGTGAGGGTTAGAAAAATGTAGGAATGGGGGTGTGAACCCATGTGTTTCTCTTCAGCTGGGTATTTGCCAATGTTTGTCCTCTAAGGAAATAAGATTCTCTTTCCTCTTTTGATTGATCGACGGCAAGAAGAGATTTCAATATAGCTTTTGGCTTTCATTGCTTTGGAGGAGAGTCCCAAGGAAGAGTCACAGGGTTGGATATGCTTTGACAAGTGAAATATAGAAGAGGAGATGAAAGAAGTGTTGGTTTAGAGGAACGAGCAGAGGGACGGTTGACTAATGGTCTTCAAGTATGGAAAGAGAGAGTTGATTACTTCTCCAGACATACAGAGGAAAAAATACCAAACTGTAGCTTACTGTATGAATACTGAATCCACAAGAAAATTTGTCAACTAACTCGATTGAACTGATGATTACTAATGAAAATTATGAAATCCTTTATTAACAAGTTAAATTTATTTCTTATCTCTCTTAGTTGTTTTAGATACTATACCTGAAAGAAGGGATGATTGGCTCTACCTTTTAGTATATGCATATTTGGTGTTTGTAGTAGGTTATATTATTGCTCAGAAAGCATTTACTGCACCTACACTGTCTACCCTCTGCCACTTCCATAGGCACACACTTCCCCATGATGTTGATGTTGAGTTTGGCTCTAGACTTGCTTTGGATAAGAAAATGTAGGTCAAAGTGAAGGGTGTCAATTCTAAGGTAGAACTTAAAAGACATCATGTGTCTCCACATATTCCTATAGCAGCTTCTGATCCATCATGAGAAAAATGTGCCCAGAAAGTTTCCAGGTCGAGACAAAGGCTACAGATCAGTACCCACAGCCTGAAGCAGAGCTATCCTAAGTGCCCAGTAGATAAAGGTGAGAAATCAGTGCTTCTTGTCTGGGTTACTGAAACTCTGTAGTTGTTTGAATGAGTTCAGGACTTATTAACCTTATTCCTTTAGTAAGCACAGGGTATTTACTATGTGCCTCTATGCTAGATCCAGGAGATACAACATATCCAGGCTTCAGAGAGTTTCCAGTCTACTGGAGGGGGCAAATAATGTATATGATAAGCCAGGTTCATAAAAGGAGCCATGTGTCTTGTAATAAATGCTATAAAAGGTAAAAGGTATAAATATAGTGTCATGTGGGTTGGGAAATTGAAGAAATAAAAGTTTAGCTTGGAGAGTGTGAGAGAATATCAGGGATGATTTCATAAAGTCAGGTTTTTTAATGTATTAATTGGCGATATTGCAAGTTGCATTGATTTATGCCTATATATGCATATATGTGTAGATGTGTACATGAATGGTGCTTGCCTCCCATTTGGGGACTATGTAATGGCGTTATGCATGAAGTAATTATAAAAACTGAGGGTTGAACTTAAGAATGCACAGCATGAGATCATTTTCAAAATGCCATAAGATGTTCGCTTTCCAATTTCATCTGTATCCATATAAATATAAGAAGCCACATTATACAAACTAGGGTTTATAGTTCTCAAAGTGATAAAAAAAATACAAACTAAATTTGTTGAGTCTTTATGGAACAGATGTAGTCAGTTCCCAGGAGGTGGTTGTTTTTGTAAAAAGTTAAATCTCTCATCAAGTACTGGTATTATTGAAGTCATCATCAAGAAAATTTTATTTCTATCTGTAACAAGTAAATAGATTAAAATGTCAGGTGAAAGAGAGATAAAAATTTGATTTTTGACATTTTCTTGACTATGTGGTTTAGTTTTCAGTTTAGCTGTCAATTAAAGGGGGGAAGTCAAGGCTTTTAAGATATTTATTTATTGTTAAGTTAAAGGCAGAGGTTGTAGAATCAGGCTGCCTTCATTTGAATTCCATGTTCACTATGACCTGGGGCAAATTCTAACATCTCTGAGCCTTATTATTTCTTTCAATAAAATGGAAATAAAAATAATGTTTTAAAATTCTTTGAGTGCATGCAAGTTACATATTTAGCACCGTGCCTGGAATTTGGAGAGATCTCAATATTTGTTAGCTGCTACTGTTGTTATTGTTATGATAGTAGCTGACTTTCTTCCAGCAAAGGAATATCAACATTTAAAATAAAGTAGTATTTATTATTCATGAGGCATTTTGTGAGTGTGAATTTATGACCATAAAAATTCGCAACCTTAAAGGATGCTTGCAAATTTGGTATTACTTTTGACTTCAAGATTTGTGAAGTGAAACACTTGAGCTCACCTGAGCTCTCTAGATGTTAGAAAATGCTATTGGAAGACATTCTTGGGACAACAGACACTACAGAGACCCACATTCCCAGCCTTTCACCTCTGAGTCACAATTGATATAAAACATAAATCCTAAGAACCCTCTCGGACATGTACTGTAGCTCCAGTCTCTCTTCCTCGATTATTTTCCTTTGAACTAAAGCTGTGAGAAGTATTTGGGTAATAACCTTTCTCCTTTCTTCTGTTACTTTCCACATGTCAAAAAGAAGAGCATGGCCAAATTGTTCTTTTCCACATTACTCATTTTAACCAGGAGTGCTCCAAAAAGTTCGGGAATGACTTTCAGAGAAACATTGTTAATTGTTTTTAATTTATCTAAAAACAGGCTAAAAAGTTTAATTAACAAGCTCCAAGTAATAGTTATACCATTTTTCCTCTGCTATCAGCTTTCACTTTTATTTACGATGCGTGTCCCCTTGCGTCTCCTTTATGCCAAGGTCCACTATCACTAATATTTCTGTGATATGTGAATAAACCTAAATATAAAGTTAGCACTTGCAATCAATGCAAATTAATGATTTTTTTTTTTAAATTTCAATCAGGAAAAGCAGCTTTGTAGTTGAAAATCCCATGCTGGCCCTAGAGTGGGAGTTTTTCCAGGCTCTGCTTAAATCCAAAAAAATACTGCAATCTTCTGGCACAGGCTCACTGTAATGCTTTAAAAACAATTTAGCAACTGTCATTGCTGTAATTACAGTAACTAATTACCATCCTTAGCAAACAAATAGCTTAACATAATACGCAAGCCGAATCAATTTTGAAGAAATGCAAATTCCAAAAGCGAAAAAGGGCATTTTGGCAAACCTGAAAGAGAAGCAGGAAAATAATACACTTTGTTTTATCTGCACATAATTCCCAGGGAATATCATATCATAAATATTTGCATTCAGTTCTTATCAGGACATTTGCATTTGCTTCTTATCAGTGTGCAGACCGGACTCTGCCAGATAGAGAGGGGAGCACCACACCATGCACATATTTCTAATGAATCACGTCTCGGGCCCAGAGAATATTTTGGCTGGAACTTTATCACCCAGATGAAGAGGTCATTTACTCTCTGAGTTGGTTCATCTTGGAATTGTCTTGAGATTTTGATGTGATTCACCCGACACAGCATTTATTTATTTCTTTCAGACAAACACTGGAGGCAGTTTTGCAGTTTTTTTTTTTTTCTTAAACCAGAACATTTCTTCCAAAGGCAGCTGTTCAAAGGACACATCTTCCCTTGCCTACCACCCCCTCCACCCACTCCCCAATTTCTACAAAAATGAAATCATATGTAAATACCACCAATTGCAATGACTTCCAATGCTGCAACAGGCACGACCATCTTTATTTTGTAGGCATCAATAAAGAGTATAAAAGCATGGCTTAGAATAAATCAAGTCCTACTCGACCATCATTATCTTGAAATTTAGTCCCAAATCCCATTGTAGTTCTCCTGGAGCACATTTGATTAGCGATGGCTTCCTTAGGGGAGGCAGTGCTGATGGCCGGGAAGCCACCTTACTAATGAGACCATCAGATTCCTCTAACACTTTATCCAGAGAAATCCATTTCTCATCGTATTATAAGTAACAGTGCCTTTTACCCAGGAGCACACATGAGGTCAATAAAGGAGCCGATAGCAGTTTCTCTCATATGTGAATGATAATTTAGTCCTCTTTAACCCTTGAATTATCATCTGACAGGGCACCCAGCACTCGCTGGCTTGCTGCTCCTGCATATAAGCCACTCAGGCAGTCTATTTTGTTTTGGAAAGAGAAGCAGAAATATTATTCATATTGATTGGATCCTTTCTGTTGGGTCTTGCCGTTTAATTAAACCAGGTCTGTATTTTAGCACTTTGGTAACATGAGGCTCAAATAGATAGGGGTATTATTTCCTTCTGTAAAGCAAGGCCAGGTTGGTATACAAGAATCCTGGCTGTGCAAGCAAAGATTTCTACGGGAGTGCTATTATTACACAATTTCTCCTGTAATTTTATCATCTCCTTGATATTATTGCGCAAATTCCAAGGTCAAACTTCAAAGCAGAACTCTGGATGGGATCAATCTGAGTACTAGGATTTCAATTTCCAATTATAAATTAAAATATAGGTATAATGGGAAAATTTGTCATTTATAATGGTAGCAAAAATGCATTTAATTGTGCTTCATAGTGATTTTATTCATGAATATGGTCACTTAAACTTAATTTCACCTTTTGCCCAAGTAGAATTTCACTTTGGTTTATTTGTTTTACACAAAAGAGAACTTCTGGCTTATTATGATTCGAATGATTGACACATCTCTCTGTGAATCCAGAAAATATTACTTAAAATCTTGTAAGAATGTAAATATCTCATGAAACTTTATTCTCATAACAGTAAAAGCAGTTTCTGTCAAATTGTTTTAATTATTACTTTAAAAATTTCATTACTTTTTTTCTTTGAATAGGGTGCTTAGCATCGGCATGTAACCTTTTATTCTGCCATAAATTTTGTTAAAATATGTCTACCCATAGTTACTCCTATTGACTTTAAGCATTTCAAGCATTACCTGTCTTAGACCAAGACTTTAAAACATTATCTTATGAAATGATTCCTTCAAGAATTTTTCAAGTGTTAAATGTGAAATGAAAATTTATGTAAAGACAAAAGGTTACAATTATGTGGCAACTTGAAAGAAATTCTCACCAAACTGTTCAAAAGATTGTTTTACCTGACTTCAAATCTTGTCCACATGTTTACATTATGGATACATCACAGATTGTGCGTATAAATCATACAAAATGCCCTATGGGGAAAAAAAAAGCCAGAGCCTTGAGAAGAAATAACACTAAAAACTACTTGTGGGATTCAATAATTCATCTGGAAAAGACTTCATATCTATCTTTCATGTTTTATCATTGTTTTTAGCTTTTTCTTTGAGGTGGGAAGAGCTTACAGTTAAGAGCCCATTATCAGGGTGAAGGATGCAGGAAGTCCAAAATATTTATGTTTGTTCATGGCACACGGACAAAAGACAGTTCTCAGGAAAAGGGCTTTCTGATTAAGTGATTGAAAACACTCTGGTGTATTTTAATAGCTTCTTCTATCCAAGAGATAACATCATCTTCATCCTTATCGCAGTTCTGAAACTTATTTTAAACATTCTCCGGTGCTCTTCCAATTAGATCCTCTGCTCTCTTGGCTTCCTGTGTCCTCACTGCAACTCATCTCATTTGTTTGCTTTCTCATTTTTGTCAGCAGGTTGGGTGTAAAGGAGGCATTTAGCAGATAATTTAAGGGACATGCTTTCCAGAGTCAGATTCATCTCCATGGCATTCAGCCACAGTCTCTCGGTGATAAAACACGGATGTGGAAAACATCAGCTTGCAGTTTGCAAAATCTTTAGAATTGACGACTGATTGAATGGTGTTACAGGGCCCCAATCAAGGGGAATTGGTTCATTTTTAAATGAAAATAGATTATGCCCAAACAGAAGATGCACAATCAAATCAAACCCTTGCCCAAAATCTATTTAAGGGAAACACATGGATTGAGAAGTATTCTTTTAAAATCCGCACATGCTCATACCTCTGTCTACAATGCTTTTCTCTCATATTTTTGCATTGCTGGTGCTTTCTCATCAAACTGGCCCAATTAGAAGTTTGGCTCTTTAGCCAGGCGCACGTCTGTGATTTCAGTACTTGGGAAGCTGAGATAGCAGGATACCAGCCTCAGCAACTTAGTGAAACTCAGCAACCTAGCAAGACCCTGTTTCAAAACAAAACAAAAATTAAAAACAGGTCTAGGAGTATAGCTTGGTAGAATTTCTTTGGGTTCATTTTCCAGTACCACAAAAAGAAAAAAACTTTGCCTCTTCTATTAAAGAGGCCTCTCTGAACATTTTAGGTAAAGTAGAAAGTAGTCACACACAGTCAATTCCTTGTTCTTGTTTCATGTATTTTTATTTCCTTCATGGAATTTATTCTTGTCAATAATTTATACATGTTTTATGTATGGACTATTTTATAGTTTGCCCGATTCCCTTCCAAAGAGGCAAGGAATTTTGTTATAGTTGCTCATTGTTGTAATAAAAGCGGAGTATTTCTTGGCACAGGGTGAACAATTGTTAGACTTTTTTTATTGAATAAATGGATATATTAAGTCCAGGTGCTGTGATTAACCTTTTCAAAATAACTTTCAAAAAATCCTAAGAGAAAGGTACTAGTAATAAGCCCATTATACAGACGTGAATATCTGAGACTCAGATTATTAAAGGCCCACAGCTGATAGGCACTGGAGCTAAGATTCCATGTCAACTCAGCTTGCTTTCAAAGCCTTTACTCTTCATAATTCTCTGCTTGGACATAATTCTTTAAATAATTCTGTTTTTTTATTATTAGATAAGCATGTTTTAATACAGCCTGGGGCAGATGTGATGTCATTGGGTATGGGGAGCTTTCAAGAGGAAATGACAAGTGGTCGTTTTGCTTCTTTGTCAGAAAATGCAGTTTCTATTGGCCTTTGGGTTCCCTCTCTTTGGAGCATTCAAACGTTCAGTAGCACACGGACCTGTGGAAACCCAGGTGACAGCTGTGACTTAAAGTGAGCTTTTCCCTTGTGCACAAAGAATGAACATTGCAAATTTTCCTCTCAGGGAGGATAAGATAAAAGAGAATTAGAAGTGATATTATTCTTGAAGAATTCTGCAGACCAACAGACCAGACAGAGGATATGGATAAAGGTTTCCGAAGGCAGATTACAGAATCAGCCTTGAGGAGAAGGGAAAATACACCCGTCAGAATGTCTGCTGAAGTCTTATTCTACAAAAAACAGGGCATCTGATAAATTTGAGACTTGCTGACAACTCAGAAAGATGAAGAAGCAAGGAAAGAAAACAATATTCTGGATCAAACTATGAAAGAACTGTTTTGTGGTAGAGATGCGATAGGAAACTGTAGAAAGTAGTCAAATCATTTGTGACATTGAGAGAAAGGGAGAGAGAGAGATTGTAGGAGACACTCAGCAGTGTATCTTGGGCTTTAGGAAGGGCATTGTTCAGAGTTTCTAGCAAGGGCAAGCCACATATCATGGTAAGTGAAGTCAAAAGTTCATGTGGCCCAAGAGGAAATTTTTTTTTAAGTTTTTTTTTTTTTTTTTTTATTATTATACTGGGGATTTAATCCAGGGGCATTCTACCTCTGAGCTACCCCCCCCCCCAGCTCAATTTTATTCTTTATTTTGAAAAGGACCTCACTAAGTTTCTGAGTTTCTGAGAACTTCGCTAAATTGCTGAGGCTGGCCACAAACCTATGATCTTCTTGTGTTAACTTTCCAGGTATTTGAATGACAGGCATGTGCCACCACAATAAGCTCATCCAAAGGGAATCTTTGAAAATACAAAATGTAATAATTTAGTCATGAATGAACATATTTAAGGAGCAGAAATGTAGTTTCTAGATTTAGCAATTCAGCCACAAAAAGCCCTCTGTCAAAGTCTTCCAGCTTAGGGCATCTGCAGACATGAGAGGAGGGAGGCACTGGCCCAGTCGTAGCCAAAGAGGGAAGTGGCTGGTCTAGGAATGTCAGGAAAGGTAATATCCAGGGTGAAATGTAAGCATCAAAAATGGTTGACCACAACTCAAAGGGCTTATTGCTTTCTGGAGAACAAGGAGAATAAACAGAAAACTTGATCTGTAAGTACTACCATAGACATGTATCCAAGACAGGAGCAAAATTCTTCAGGTTCCACTTTGAGTAAGTGTTAACCTGCAAGAAGGACCTCTTCAAGACAAGCAAGGCAGAACAAGGGTCATGAAAGGGAAGTAGAGACCCAGGGTCTCTATTTTTAATAACCCATAAAGAAACTTCTGTTATCTTTACAGGAATAAAGGTTCAGATGAATTGAATTATAAAGTCCTGGGATATCATGCAGATCATAGTGGTATTCGAGGTAGTCTTTTAAAAATCATGATGATTGAAAGACTGACTAAAGTACTATAGCCAAACATATTATTTGCTTTTAAAGAAGGGGAAAATGTGGAATTTCAAAATTTTACTATTCTGTAAAATACTGTCATTTGAGGTCATATTTGGAGCAATTATCACATGAGTCTTACTGTTACTTATACAAAAAAAGTAGTGATACTAGGAATAAATATCAATTCATTTTTACTATTTGGTTAATTTCCTTCTAAAATGAGGCCATTGAGGTGATAGAGAGGACTGACTTAGTAATGGGATGTCTTTGGTTTCAGAAGGCATTTATTATACAAAACAATTCAAGGAGTGCCAGATAACACAGAAAATGTCACTTGTACGGATTTATTGAAGTGGTACTTTATCCCAAACAAATGGTTTTGAGATTTTGACTCTATCAGAGTGGTCTTGATTGATGTACTGCATTTCAGTTTAACCACCATAAACATTTGAGTTCACTGGAATTGCAGATGGCACAAAATCGAGCATGATGTCCAGTGCACTGGGGAGGGTCTGTGAGCTGTTCAACTTTGAGGGTCTGTATGATTTGGTGTGTTCTTATAACCCTCAGGTCTTTGTGCCTCAGCCCTTCGAGTCTCATGACCACAGCTGGCTGTCGAGGGAGCTTTCCAGACACCCCTGTGAAGTCTGCAGATGCTTAAGAATGAAGAACTGTGTGACTCCTCAGTGCCCACAGGAATCCCAGGACCACAGCAAGTGGAGTGCTGGCTTTTTAACTACTATTCTCTTTCTCCTCCCAGTTCCTCTCCTCCCTGCAGCTGATACTGTAGGTGTTCTCCATAATGAACTGTGTTGAGTGAGTACATTCTTTTTCTACCTACTGGGAGTGTTAATGGGGCAGGAGCACAGCTCCTCCTTCCTATAAAGAAATGTTCTCTGTTGAAGGAAACCACTGGAAACAGAGGGGTCTGGGACCATAAGCCCCACTCTCAAGGGTGGCCCACATCCAATGACTGACTGATATGGGGGTACAAAACAGTGACCCCAGGCCTCCAAGCGAGAGCAATTATGTGGTGTGATTCATCCTCTTTAACTCTCTGTGGGATTAGTCTGAAGCAGTACTCCAGCAGGGACCCTTCTCTGGTTAGCCCCTTCCTCTTTTCTATTCTGTGACCCTCTTTTTAACCTGAGATGACCCTTCAAAAGTCACTTGCATAAGAATCCTTGGATCAGCCTCTAGGAAATGGAACATAAGGTATTCCCTCTTTGTCATTTTCCTTTTTCTTTCGCTTTCCACTTTCCTCATAGCAAATAATGTAAACTCATGACAATGCTGTTTGGTCCTGTCTATAATCTCAATGAAAAGTTCAAACATTTAAATTAGCATTTGACTCAATTAACACTATTTCTGGGTTTGGTTTCAAGAATCACCTGAGGGGTTTATTAAAATGCAGATTCTTGAGCCCACTTCAGACTTGCCAGGCCTTTAGAGTGAGACATTGGGTTCTATATTTTAGCACTTCCCAGGCACTTCTTTGAATTTGAAATTTGAAAACCTTAGAGATAGAATATGCCTATACTACTGCCAAAATTGTGGGTTTGATCCACTTGAAGTCTACTTCACTGAGCACAAAAAGAACAAAACTTTTCCAAGAATTCAGTTCCAATCTTGCCAAGCTTCCCCAAAACATGCATTGCTAAAATCTACACACTTGTGTGTAGTACACTGTTCAAACTCAATTTCACTTCAACTTAGGAGGGAGGGGGACATTGGGGGCTTCCTTAAATGCCAAGGTTTTTAAATTTTACATGAGTACTTTTGATCCTGACACAAGGTGCCAATTGCTCCCCTGGGGATGGTTAGTTATTTGCTTTTCTGCTGATGTTAACTTTTGTGACAAAGAAACAGGGTATAGATAAGGAATAGAACAAAATTATGGTAGATGGTACCTCCACTATCAAAAAAGCAATAGATAAACAGAATTCCCACTTTCTGGCAGTCAACAGTTTCAATCTAGGAACTTGCAGACCTGCAAACATTAACCTGAGTCACTGTGAAGATACAGGGATTGGCATTTGCTACTATTTCTGTCTTTTAAAGGTGAAAGTCAGATGTGAAGTGTCATTATCTTTCTGGTAAGGGTTTCCCAATCTGGTTATGATCTCTAAGAGTGATGTTGCCTATCTGGACTCCTTCCTGGCCTTTGGGAAGAAAGAAGAACCACAGTGATAAATCCTATAGGCATAATCATCCCTGTCTCTAATTAAACTACAATTTCTGACCACTCGGCCCTTAGCACTCCTCTATTAAGCCAGTTTCAAAGCCTTGACATCAGGCTGTACACCAGGCACATCATTCCGTGTGCCATCCTGGCTTTGGCTGTTCCATGGGTGTTGAAGACCCCACTAAGTTTGCTGGTTAGCGGGTGCTCTGAGTTAGCCATTTGTAAGTCAGCATCACACCCAGGTAAGAAAATTAGAGTGAGTTAGGCATCAGTGGACACTAGCAAATAGAGTACAATGCAGTGGAGGTAATATTCTCCAGTGAAATGGTGGTTCCGGAAAGCTGAAATAAATTTGCTCTTTCAAGTAGTTAAAAAAAAAGTGTGCATCTGAGCCCTCCAACCTCCAAAATTCACAGATCAGACGGGTGTGGAATTGTCAGTATGAGATGCTGAAGCAGGCCAGGAATAATTTCCAGAGCTCTGCTTCCAGTTCCCTGATACCTCTCCACCTGGGTGAGCCATCTGAGCTCGGCATGGTGATCCTGCCATCTGTCACATCCCTCTAGGTAGCAGCTGGCCTTTTGCATAAGTTTTTTCTTTCTTGTTTTTAACTGGAGGAGAAGTGTTGGCAGCTCTGGGGACCTTCTGAACGCACCTGAGGAGACTTTGCGAAGACCCAGGGGAAAAAAGTGGTTTAAGAATAGGAAGAAAAGGAGAGAAAGAGAAATGAAAAGAATGTGTTTTGTATCTTCTCTTGAGTAATATCCATTCCATTTCTGACTCCATTCTAGGAAAGAAAGAAAAGAAAATGGAAATCTCAAAGGCATTGAGAACATATGTTAGGCCATGCACTAGAGTTATGGTGATTGCGTTTTCCCTACTCATAAAAAGAGTTAAAATAAGATGTGATTTTAGAAAAGAATCAGTAGCTAAATAAATGCACAGTTACGATATTACATAGATAATGTCTAATACTGCTTGAGGAGAAAACATGTGTGAATAAAACGTGAAAATATATACATGTATATGTGGATTCATCCATATGCATTCTAATATTGGTGTTTTTGTGCTTGCACACATGTGTTTCTATGTGTGTAAGCATGTACCTACATGTCTGTACGTCAGTACTTTGTGGGTGTATTTGTGTATATGCACACACATGTGCAACTGCCTGTGTTTGTGCCTTTGTGGGTATATGTGAGTATGGCTGTGTAGATATTCCAACTGAAATCAAATATAGGCTTATTTGCTTAATAGAAGAGAACAACTAGTCATCCATGAGCCAGAATTCTTGCTGACCACATGTCTTATGGAAAGTGCAAACATTTTTTTAGCTTTAAATGAGATACATATCACTTATCTGATGTGTTTCAGAGTCTCTCTGTTACTTAAGAGTTCAAACTTTGTGCCTGTCATTCACAGCTCCAAATTACCTTTCCAGTCCATCTCCTTCCCTCCTACATCCATACTCCAAAGAACAGGGATTATTCACTCTCCCTGCACATGCCATGCTTCTGTGACTTTGCTTATTTTCTACTCCTTGCTTAGAATACTTTTAATATTAGTTAGTGCAATGCTGGCGGCTTTAACAAATAAATCTCCAAAATGTCAGTGACTTAGCAGAATAAAAGTTTTTATTTTATTTTTTCCTTAGCTAGCAGTCACATAGTTATCCTGGTCAGCAGGAAGAAAGAAAAGATGAAGAAGGCACATCTGCATCTCTATTGCCTATGTGAAGGAGGGATTCTCATCACCTCCACTCAGATTCCACTGTGAGAACCAGCCATACAGCACAGGGCCTGGGAAATGCTGTTTTCAAGTGACAGCTTTCGTATGCAAGTGGAAACACACATTTTGGGTGGATAGGTAGCTGTCTTCCAAAATAATGGCCTCTATCAAAAAATTTCAGTGATCCCAAATTGAAAATCATTACTTCATCCTCTCTGACCTCAAAGCACTTCATTTAAAATGATCTAAGTATTGCATTATTATTGTCATATTATTACTTACTTCCAATTGTCTTGATGTATAGCACATGATGCAGAATAATGGTCAACTGGGTAGAGGCTTTGAAGTCAGTAGACAGGTTTGACTTCTAGCTCCAAAATTTGGTCATCGGGTCCTAGGATGAATTATTTGCCTCTTGAAAGCTTCAGATTGATGTTGTTGCTTCTGTATAATGGAGATAATGTTAACACACATATCCAAGGATTGTTGTAAAAATTAAACAAAACCAGACATTTAAAATACTTAACAAAATGTCTGGCACATAGTAAGTTGTTAGTGCTGTCTCCCCAGTACATTATAAGCTCATTGAAAGTAGAACAATCTTTGTAGATTTCCATCACCCAGTACCATGCCTGATGCTGACACATAAAAAGGGTCCAATAACATTGAAGTGATTTATAGGAGCTGGTCTGGTCTTTGCAATAGAAGTGTAAATAGGATCAAAACAAATTCATTTTCTCTATTTTGTTTTCTCTGAGCAGCTAGTAGCCATCTATTTTAATTGGTCTCTCACTTATCTACAAAGCTGAAAAGCACAATGAAAGATGGTCTTTCTTATGCCTCTGTCATGAAGCACCTTGATGCCTAACCCATGTATCTCTGGGAAATGAAGTTCGCTAAGATTCCTTGGTTACCAGTTCCCAGTCTTTATCATCCAGTGCTGAGAAATTCTCCCTTAGTTAAGGACTACATTTCTCTTATAGTATTTAAGCCCACTTCCTGCATGAAAACCTTTTATTGAAGGCAGAAAGTAAATCAGGCTTTCGTTTCTCTTCTCTGATAAACACCCTTAAATTTTTCTTTTTATAATAAATATGTTTAAATGTAAATATTTTGTCCTTATTACCAGAACTCACTTTTCTTTTCAGAAGTGATATCTCAAATGGAATATATACTTTAAGAAATGTCTGTTCAATATTCTCTATAAAAAGGAAACCATCTCCTTATTGTTGACCACAATAACTTCTTACGCAAAGAACTTGTCCTAGTTAAAATGTTAGGGTTATTTCAGCCCAGAACCAGAAGCATGGGGTGGCTAACAACCAGCCCCTCAGGCTGTAAGTTACGAGAGGAAACACTGTGTTCCTCCTTGCTTGCCAATGTAGCCAGGCACCAAGCATAAATCCTGGCACTTGGTAGATAGTAGACATCTTTCATATTGGCTGAATAAATAGACTAATTAATAAGGAATCAACTATTCCTTGGTGGGAAGAGATGGTCACTGGTCTCTACATTCAATGTACAGTTATGAGAGTATTTAATGAGAATACCTATGCATGTGATGGCTGTATTTCTTGAAACTCATTTCATTTCTTTATCTTTCCCCTCTCTGACTAAGCAACCTGAAAATTTCTCCCTTGCACTATTGCTGGAACACATAGAATCATCATTTATGTTGAACAGTTTCTGTAGCTGACTTCTGTTCTTTTGGCAGTTCTAAAACTTTTCTGAAGCTGGGCGTGGTGGCGCACGCTTATAATCCCAGCATTTGGGAGGCTGAGACCGGAGGATCCGGGTTCGCAGCCAGCCTCAGCTACCTAGTGAGGCACTCTGCAACTTAGTGAGACTCGGTTTCAAAATAAAGAATAAAAAAACTAGGGCTGGGGGTATAGCTCGGAGGTAGAACGCCCCGAGTTCAATCCCTAGTACCGCAAAAAAAAAAAAAAAAAAAAAAAAAAAAAAAATAAAACTTTTCTGAGCGTTCCAATTCTCTTTGTCTTCCAAGGACTTGGGGACGGGACAGAGCGCAGCATGAGCAGCCTGTGCTTCCTCCGTTCCTCCCCCTTCCCCACTCACACAATCTACACTTCTTCGTCATCAGCAAGGAATCTAACAGGCACTTAGGATTGTGGGGATGGCAACAGTTCATGAAACACCCCAGGGAATGACAGGTTTATTAAACTAATACCCTGACTATACTTCCAGATTGATACAGCCTGGGAGAAGCTTTCATAGTAACCCTTTGCAGGGATTTCTGGTTTACAGAAAGTTTGTATGTGCATGACCACATTTGATTTGCTCACTAACGTATTTGGTGATTAAGGCTCAGGAGTTGATCAACTCATCCAGAATCACATAGTCAGAAGCTCATGAACACCGCCCTTTCAGCCAGCATTTCTGATTCCAAGTAAAGCTGCTGTAGAATCTGCCCCTGCTGCTTACTAAGACCATATGTCTGCTGGGAGCTAGTTGGAATTCTCCCTTCACCTGTTTTCTGCACGTGTAAAACTGACCCAAAGGAGTTGAATTTCTGGGTGCATTCATTCATTGGCGTTTCCTTTCCATCTGCCACTTATTAAACTCTTCTTACACTCTGGGCCCTGTACTAAGTGTCAGGATACAATGCTAAGAAGCAGGGTCATGATCCTTTCTCTCTCTAGGATCATAATCCCATGGGAGGCGAGGAGTAGGATACAGAAAATTGAAAATTTCAGTTCTGTTCATACACTGCAGAGGCAGAAGCAATAGTCCTATCTTTAAAACCATTGCAAAAGAAAAAGGGATCCAAAGGATGATACCTAATGGGCTTTGTCTGTCATCAGGCACAACCATGGTCTCAGTATCTAGGAACCACGACACTTGTTTCAACTGCTAAATAATTTGTCTTCAGGGAGGTGTCATGGCACATGCCTGTAATTCCAGTACTCTGAGGCTGAGATAAAAGGATGGCAGGTTCCAGAACAGCCAGTAATGTAGTGAGACTCTCAGCAATCTAGTAAGACCCTGTTCCAAAAAATAAAAAGGCATGGGGGTGTAGCTCTAAGGTAGTATGCTCCTGAGATCAATACCCTATATCACACACTAATAATAATAATAATGGTAGTAGTAGTAGTAGTAGTAGTAGTAGTAGTAGTAGTAGTAATAATTGATTCAGAGCGTTTGTGTACTGAGCATACTGTATGTATGTTTATCATATTAAATTAACACACATCTATGTACATATGTATTAAAATGCATACCCAATTATGATTTTGATATAATGTAAAGATTGTTAACATAGGAAATACACTAGGAGCTTTGGGAGAAGGTACTAATGGTACCATGTATTTACTACTTACTACATGGTTGGACAGAAAAGGTTGACAGCTAAATGTTGGAAAGGTGGCAGGAAAAGTCACAATGGGGCAATATATAATTCATTTCTATATTCCTGAGAATCAGGAATTGGAGGTAATATACACTTCTGAAGAAAGGAATAGAGGTCTGAGTTCAGTGTTGACTTGGCTGCATGATTTTCAATCAAATGATGAGATGTGTTATATTTCCTCCTCCACTCAAGCCAGTAAGTATCTGCAGAGGATGCACCACAGAGGACCTGAAATCTATACCCAGCAAAGCAGAGGGAGGGTAAAAGTCACATGGAAACAGGGGATTAAGTGACAGTTTTGTACTGAGAAAGAAGCCCTGACCCTTTTTCGGTGTTCACCATCCAGAGCACCTGGAGCCTCTCTTTTCTTACCCAAAAGATGGAAGAATTTTTCTCAGGGGAAACTGAGTTATCTAGCAGAAAAGGTCTACAAAAATAAATAGGTGAGATTCCCTACGACACTGCCAGTCTGGCAAATACCCTCTACCCAGATATCTTGCAAAGCCCTCCATTTGATGAGCCCCATTCATGTACACAGATGTATTCCAACAAGAATTTTAATACTTTACTAAAAATGACATATGCCTAAAAATTACCTGATATTTCAGTAAAGACTTTAGCAAAAAAAGAGAGCAACCAAAACAAACAGGGAAACAGGAAATTCATACTCTCCTTTTGGACAAGAGTGAGTTAGCTTGTTAGCTTGAGTGTACCTAAATAAAACTCAGCAAAGGCATCACCCAGATTCTACACAGAGATGCCTTTAAAGACACGGATACTGTAAACAAAAGACTTGGAGTAATTACTTGCATCTTTTAGATATGGAAGGGACTTATTCATAACCCACCCCACATGTCTCAATCATCTCTCTTGTTTACCCTAACTGCAGCTCAGGAGATTTCTAGCACCAAACTTTTCAAAGTCTCCCCAGAAGCCAGCCCATTAGGCTCCTCGGATCCTTTCCTGATTCTCTGAAGCAAAGGGTAGCTTGGTTAACTGTTTTTGCAAGGAGGAATTTGTCTTCTATCTTTGTCTCCTTAGAATTCTGATGAAACCTCATAACAAGTGACAAAGACAGAATTACCTTAGAAAACAATAAATTTTAGCTATTCCTAAAAAGATAAAAGTATTTTGGCAAAGAGGATAGTTGGTAGCTAAGAACATGCACACATTAAGAAGTCCTGTAGCCAGGCACAGTGGTGCATGCCTATAATCCCAGTGCTTAACTTGGGAGGCTGAGAGAGGAGGATCACAGGTTCACAGCCAGACTCAACAACTTAGTGAGACCCTCTGCAACTTAGTGAAATCCTATTTCAAAATTAAAAATAAAATAGGGCTGGAGGTGTAGCTCAGAGGTAGAATGCCACACACACACACACACACACACACACACACACACACACACACACAAGAAATTCTGCTGGTGGCAGATAGGGAAACATTTTCTATAGAGGTTCTAGAAGCACTATACTTTTGAGGTCAGTTCATGCATTTAGATCCACTGGCCCTAATGCATGAGCTCTGCCACTGACAGTGATGCTACCGCTACCCATTGTCTTCCATCCTGCAGCCTGAAACAATGGGAGAAAGCTCTTTGCATCCAGAAAATATACTGATTGAAATATCATCTTTGGGAAGTCTGTTCTAAAGACACTAATTGATATTGTTTGAAGAAGTGTAAGTGTCTGTCACGAAAACCATTTTAAGCGGCCGACTTGTTTTCTTCTTTAGTTTGCTTAACTTGGCAGAGTGTTCACTTCCCCCTTAGAAAACCTCCTATTTTGATTTATGAATGTTTTCAAATTTTTAAGATTCTCCAAACCGTTGTTTCACCTGTAAGTAGAGAGATAGCTTGTTTGGCTAGCTGCCTTGTATGACTCTGTGCCAGGCAATGAATAATGCCACGTTCAATATTCTAAATTTGTGTTCCAAATTCTGAATTTCCAATGAGCTGCATGGAACTCTACTGATAAGTGACTGATTTTTCCTGCAAGGATTGTCTTATTTTAAACTTCAAATTTAGTTCCTTACTTTATATAAGGCAATTTTGAATGGGTTTAAGAGTGAGGCTGGAGACTATTCACACTTTTCTAAACCTAGAAGGCGGAAGAAATGAGCTAATGAAGGAAGGCATCTTATCTAAGAGGACTACAGGTCTTAACAGCAGCAGCCAGAGAACTCTTTTTCTTTTGGTGCTAGCCAACCTTTAATAGAAACCTCAGATGCAAAGTATTACGGAAGTTGCTGGTACTTACCCCAAAAGATTTGTATGTGTTTAAAAATAAAAAAAACATACAGAATTGGAGCAGAGGAAACAATAATAAATCATAGGAGAGACCAGATATTTCCTTAGCGCAAAAGGAGGCTGAGTTAAAATTCCAAAATTTGGACTGAACTTCAAAATGTCATTTACCCATTTTTGTCTTCCTCTGCACTTTTTCTAGGCCATATTATAAGTACCAGGATAGTATGAGAAAGCTTTTCTAAAAGCCTTTCCAGAATAATGAGAAGGAGGGATTGCCAACAGTTGCCTCTCAGAGAATGTCTGTGAGTATTCCAAAGCAATTTTGTGAACTTGGGCATCATTATTTTTCTCTTCTGTTATGTTTCCAGGATGCATGTCAGCCAATACTGCACCTAACTGGACTTGGGTTTGAACCAATCACCCAGCTCATTTAGATACCATAGGTGGCTTGCGTACAATTGCATAGATAATTCACACAGCTGCCTGTGGTGAGCTGTGTTGACAAGATTCTGCAAACCCCCCCCCCCATGTCTTTAAAACTGTCATGACCTTAAAAACTGACAACTGAGATTCTGATTTTTTTCTTTATAAATGTTTAAAATATATTTAGTACTATTAGCCAGTGGTGTTATGTGCTACCTATTTTGGCTTAAGGGTGTACACGATGGATTTTTTCTTGGATTTAGGGTCCACTGGTATGGGAGAGATAATCAGGTTAGTTTATTTTCTGGAAAAGAAAGTTTTTGGCCTTTTTCTGTGGTTAGAACTGATTCAGCATGCAGAGTTCTTTTGTTGTCTGTGGTTGTATCATACAAGGAGGTGATATTTATACATTATCAGAGGGATAAGATGAACCTGGGGATAGCTTCCAATAGCTGGAGGACTAGTAGGAAAAATACAACACAGGGAAGCCAAGCTACCAGTTGAATTCCTGCTGGCTGGAGTTAGACCGAAGTGTGTTAGAGCTGGCATGCACTCTCGGTGGAGAGAACACTTAACAAGCCTTGTCCCCAAGCTAACTGAGTGGATGTGCTAAATGCTCCTCCCTCCAGCGAGGGAAGGAAAGAGCCATAAAGATAAATAAATGGGAGCAGGAGACCACTTCACATTTCGCTCTGACCCAGCATGTGGAGAGCTTGCAGGAGACCGAGGGACACAGCTACAAAGCGTGCCATGAGCTTGCTACCTAGGGGCCAAAGTGGACAACTATCCTTTTGTGAAGTTGGGCATTTCATTTTGAGGAACAGTTCATTCCTCATTTGGAGGAACAGCTTTCTATAAACCACCTACTTATGAAATACAAGAATAACTTATTGATTAAAAAAAAAATAGAAGGATCTGTGTTAACCTCCCCTTTGCCCACTTTCACCCCAGGGATGCCTCACTGAGGGTATTGTAGTTTTCTGCAGGGATGTTGAAGTACTGTGAGTGCTGGAAGCAGAAGTGGTGACACTGGGGAAGAGTTCATGTTTCCTTAGCCTGGGGCTGGAGCAACAAAGGCCAATGGCACAAAGAGCCTCAGATGGAGAGTGGGGAGAGATCTGGAATTAGTAGCGAGGGTCCACTTGGAAGAGTGGCTGAGACAGACAGCATAGGTGTATCATTTGGGTTTGGAATGTCACCCTAAAGGCTCATGTGCTAAAAGCATGGTCCCTGGTGCAGGAAGGTTCCGAGGTAGGCTTGGCTGGAGGAGGTGGGTCCCTGGAAATGTGGCTTTGAGGACTATATCTGGCCCTGGCCCCGTCCTCTTGCTCCTTTGCCTCTGGCACCTGTGAGACAAGGAGCTGGCCTGTGTCGTGCTGTGCTGCTGCCGCCTTGGAGCTAGCTGACTCTGGACTGAACCTCTGAAAGCTCTAAAACGGTGAGCTCAAATAAACCTTTCCTCCTCTCAGTTGTTCTTGTCAGCAATGTTGGTCACAGTGATGAAAAAGCTAACTAAAACAGTTGGCAAGTGCTCAGCTGTGTGCTCTGGACCAAGACATATGAGAATGCACCAGCATGGATGCAAGAAGCTGCTTCTCACACTGGTGTCTTCACTGCTTAGGTTCAGCGTTTCTTACATGGTATAAAACTGAGGGGTGAGGGGCACCCCGATGATTAAGAATAAAATTCTCATCAGCCAAGAGGTTGGAGGCTTGGAGAAAATACAAATTGATTCAGAGCAATTTTTAAAAATGACATCTTTTTAAATCCTGAAGTTCTTACTCTTAAATTCATCCAGGTTTTGGAGGAATGTTCTCTCAAGCACCTAGTCCAGAGTATGGCTTATGATAGGCACTCATTTATTCCTTCAAAAACTGTTTATTGGGTGCCTATCTTGTGCCAGACCTTGTGCTAGATGCTGGGCATAGTGAGGCGTAAACAAAACTAGACACTGCCCCTGGCCTCAATTAGTGAGGCTTACTCAATTAATTTTTAGTTACATAAGGGGAGCCAGCCTGAAGGATAATGCTGATTTAAAGATCTGAGGTCATAGCCAAAGAACTGCAGGGAGGTGGGGCCAGAGGCCGGATGCTGTGAAATCTGATTTAAATCCTTGCAGGGAGAGAGTCCCACCCCTAGACTTGCAGCTATAGAAGGAAGCAAGCTGCTGCCCCTGCCCCCTCCTGCACACACTACACTACACACACACACACACACACACACACACACACACACACACACACACGCGCGCATACACACACTTGCTCTTTCTTTTTCACTAAATCAGTTAGAGCTCTAATGCTTGAGACCAAAAGATTCCTTAGCAAAACTCCAAAAAAAGAAGAGGAAGATGAGGAAGAGGAGGGTGGGGGAGGAAGAAGAGGAGGAGGAAGTGGAGGAGGAAGCCAGATGTATATAGTATTTAAGCATGATAAATCATAAAAAAATAAAGAAAAAGAAACAAGCATATTTCCATAGTCTAAAGATCACAAAAGGAAGCTACTCAAAGAAAAAAGGGCCCAATACCTTGCACATAATTAGCATGCAATAAATAGTGCTTTAATTGAATAGGGTCCAGTTAATTTACCAATATTGAAAATCTGATGATATGATAAAAAGGACACCATTAAGGAAGATGAGCGGCGGCTACAGGAAGCTCTCCATCTTTAAGCACCACAGTGTGGAAGAAAAATGACAGAGTGGAATAGTCCTTTAAGAATTCCATTATGTTATAGAATAAAACTTTAAAATGCTGAGGTTTATGAAACTTCTAAGAATCAGAAAAAGAACTTTTTTAAAGTTATAGAAGAAACTCTCCTAACTGGCCTCTGTCTATGACAGATTAGCTCACACTCTTCATTCTGTTTTAAAAGCATTCTGGTTAAAAACTATAGCCTGCTGAAGGCTTATGGTTCCTAGAATTTTTCTAATATTCTTTTGCATGCTATGCAAACCTGCCACTGGAGCTGTGCACATCTCAAGATTTCATCATTTTCTTTTTGATTTATGCCAATTGCATATGTTTTAATAATTAAATATTATGCAAACTCATGGAATGATTAGGAAAGGAATTTTTAATAAATTAGTTCTAAACTACATGTTTTAAAAAGACTCATAAGATTACTAAAATAATAGAAGAAAATAAATAAACTAATTAAATAAAGAAAAAAAACAATGAAAGAAATCACTTCACATTATCACCAAGAGAGATTTGGGAAAAATTGTAAAAATCTAGAAGATTTCTGCACTTAGCTTACCCTTTAAATTTTTATTGCACTTAAGGAACCAAAAGTGGAAGATGGTAGCCTATGTTTTAGTGATATGGTATATGCAAGAAAGTAATGCAGAACTCCAAAAAAGATTCACACTCAAAGAACAGGCTCTGGCTTTATCTCAAAGAAGTGGTGAAACAACATATGCATAGACAGTTTAACTGTAAAACACACACACACACACACCACCACCACCACCACCACCACCACCACCACCACCAATGACTTTAGCTGGTATTAGGGAGCTTCTATTATATATTTGGAGGAAAAATAATGAGAAGGAGCAGGTCTGCATAGTATGTGTCATGCTGACTCATGAAGGGACAAAGGGAACCCCACAATCCCATTTTTGCCCCATCTCTTTTATCAAGAAGAGTGCTCTTTGTACTAGAAATACTGGAACAATCCTAGTGAAGAGGGGATCCACAAATAATTCAGGAGAAATGAGTACTAAGATGTTTCAAAAGTTCAAGTCTCCTGGCTTTCATGACTTCATTCTTAGGGTTTCAGAGGAATGAAATTTTAACTCAGAAGAATGATGAAAAAAATGGAAGTAATGATAGAAGACTTGTTTTAAGTTTCCAAAAGGGAAGAATTTGGGTTCTACATATTATAAGGAAGAATTTGGATTTGGTGTGTTTGAATCAATGTATAGGGAAACATTGGAATGGATTTTGAAATGTATTATTTCTAAGCATTTAGAAGCAAAATCAGCGATGACTTAGAAGTTATACTTTATTTTAGTATAATTTCTACATTCTTCTTATTGCTGGTATTTTCTAATCTGTTCATGAAATCATAGAAAATAATGAGGGAAAGCTTAAACATAGTACACCAGCATATCTCTTATGATATTTTGGTGAACGAAGCTGGGAAATATGATAAAATGGGCAGGTGAAACTGACATCAATTGAAAGGCTATATCCAGAGCACAAAACCCAGAAGCTAAATGCCAGACTAAGGAGAGACCTTCAGTTGTACAACTGGGTTTTTCTTTTTTGTCTTGTCTTAGCTGACTTCTTCATCAAATAGCTCTGATCAAATTTTCAGGTGACAGGAGACTTCAATGAAGGATTAATATAAAGAGTGATAGAATCAGGATAAAAGAGGACATGAACAAATAGAATAATAGACTGAAGTCTGTTCAGATTTAAGTTTAACAAGATTGGATTTAATTGGATATAATTCACATAGTTACAGGGACTTGAATTTGAAACTAATTTATTCATACTGGTTCACCAGGCATGGGAGCACAATTAAGGGATCTTCTGATGGTATGCAATTGACAATATTTACCTTATAAAATCTTGACGTTATACATTTAGCCATTAGACAGTGTCTGCAGTAGATGTGAGTGTGTGAAATATTCTCTACTCTGATTTCACTGATTTCCAGGGCATTTTTTGAGCAGAAAATAGCTATTGAAGAAGTCTGGGCAGCATGTGGATGCTTCCAGTCATAATTCTGAGGAATCTATTCATACTGAAAGGATGGTTGAGGGAAGTCTATCAAGAGGAAATGCAGTGAAAACTAATCAGCACACAAGTATCCATGAACGGGACCGGAAGCCCCAAAGTAAGGTCATGGTCAAAATGACAAAGGGAAAACCTAAACTCCTCCTTCCTAGATTGACTCAATAAAGACAGGAGAAAGGAATTAAGGATTGACCAAAGAGACCATGTGAAGAAACTAAATTAGAAACACTAAAACAGTAGTTCTTTTTATTTTTTGGATGGAGCGTAGGTTTGGACTTTCCAGCAAAGATCAGCAGCATTCAAGTCTCTTTCTTTTGGAAGCGTCAATCTGATCTTCATTTAGGAATTTCCTCTCACCCACTGTGTGTTATTTCTCATACTACAAACCAGGCCACCTTGCCTTTCCCTAGCCAGTATGGTCATTGGGCCCAACATAAGCTACTGGCCTCTCTCTGGGCTTAGAACTTCAAGCAAAGTGAGATGGAAGAATAAATAAAAGTCCAGTTAAAACAAGTTCACTTCATTTTGGCTTACCAAAAGGTCTGAAGAGGTTCTTACTTTTCTGAGTTTAGGTCTCCTGCCTTCTTGTTGATATCCCTATCTTCCAGGGAAGTTATTTTCCGTTACAAGAAAAGAAATTTAGCCAAATACTATGGATTAGCACTTTAGGGATGGAGACAAATCTCAAACTCCTTTCTAAAGAAAGTTCTGGCCTTTCCTGTTGATGCCCCAAGAAGCCACCTCAGGGTTGCTATTCTCTTCTAAATCATTTTGACATACTTCTGCATCACATTGATGGTGCAGTGTGATATAAATGATTTGTTTCTGGATAGCACTTGTTTTCTTATGAATTAAATCAAATCCAAGGATCTTTTTACCACAAAGTCACTCACACGCTACCTAATTTAGTTGTCAATAGGCTTTCTGAAGTGGGAGAGAAAAGTTTGGAGTGACTGGTAGGTAGTGGAATTATTTGCAGTCTGGTGTAGACTTTAGGAATGTGTTGTGCCGGGGGATCCCTCCTGCTGATCACTCTGGGATGACTGCTTTCCAGAGCACAGCGAAGTCATCAGTTCTTACTAAAAGGCCAGCTGAGACATGAGTATAGTACTTTCAGGAATCTAAATTCCATCTGGAGATAAAGCTTTCCAGCCTAAGCTTAACATTATAGAACTGGACATAGAATTTCAACTTGTAGAATCATTTCTACTGACATACATATTGCCATTTTGTCATCCATCAATCCATCTATGTATCTATCTTTCTTTCTTTTTCTTTTTTTTTAAGGACACATGAGGAAAAATAGTAAATTCTTACTGTATGGGCTGTACAAAAATTGCTAAGGACACTGCCTGCCATGTTTCCAACAAATACATTCTGAATAACTTGTATGTTTCACATCCTGAGATCATCTCTGGGTGAACTTTGCAAATGAGGATAGGTGTAGCCACTAAGCTCATATTCTAGAAGGACAGACATTAATCAAGTAATCATAAATTAGAGCAAGATTACAAATTAATAATTGGTATGAAGAAAAGACACACACAGTGCTGTGAGTCTTTTACTAAGGGGTTCTCCTCAGCTGAAAGGCTTTTCTGGAATCTGAAGGATGATTTTATAGCTGAAGAGGAGTGGGAATCCAACAGGAATGGGACAGAGCAGGGACTCCAGTCACACATTTGCTGGATATGTGGGTGGGGTGTCACTCTACACTCGTTATCCTTCTTTATCTCCTATAGCCAATTTGGACTCTGGATAGGTTGCATTCTGTACCTTGGGAAATCTGTTAGGTACAGAAAGAAAGAAGCATATCTTTGTTGTTGTTTGAGAAATAGAACAATTTATCTTATTTTTTTCCTAGAAGTATTAACTTCCTAGCTTGAATTTAAATATTTTCTTAATTGATCTGTTTTGTAATTTTTGGTTACTATGACAATAAATTGATTCACTTCAAGAGTTATTAACAGCAGATTGTCTATTCTGTTTTCTTTGTTGAGAATATTACAATAGGTAAAATGTCATCATTAACCAAGGAATTTCCAGGGATAGGGAAAAATGATACAGGAGTTTGGCAAGATATAATATATCTTCTGATTCATTAAACATTATGGAATTTAATTCCTGGTAAATAATTGAGAGGTATTAATTCATTTTGTATGAAAAAACAGAAGAGTAGGTTTAAGAATGATAACCTTTATCCTTTTTTTGATTACTGCCTTATTTTATTCATCATTTCAAATCAATATTTATTGAGCTTCTATGATGAGCCAAGAACTGTTGTAAGTACTAGAAATAAAAAGATGAATTAGGCAAACTCTTCATCCAAAGATGAAGCTATAAACCTGAATTTTTATGGACACAATGAAAGAACATTAAAGCCAGAAAAAAATGTGGTAATGCTGAGGCCAGACATGTTCCCCTTCTCTTTTCTAGTATATCATAAAAAGGCAAGACTACACCTGAACAAGTGACATTGTCTTTTCTGTTTCTTCCATTTTCTAAAATCAGTGGACATGAGGTAAATATATTACTCAAACACAGGACCCAATGGTAAAAATGCCATGACTGTGAACCCTCAACATAAAGCTCAAAGGATCCATGAATTGCATATTCTGAGATGAGGATGCCAATGAATTATCAGTCAACAGCTTTGTACTTTTGTTAAAAGCGATGCTGACTTTGCGGCCAGAATGCCTCCACTCAAATTCTAGCACTGCCAGTTGATTACTATACAATGTTGGGCAAACCTGTTCTCAGAATTCTGAGTTTCAGTTTTCTTATTTGTAAAATGAGGTTAATGATAGTACTTACCAGAGGGGTCATTATAAATATTAAATAAGTTAAGCAGTAAATAAAATGAAGATGGCCACCAAAGACAGTAGCAAGCCCTTTTTTATCTAAGGAGAGAGACTAAGAGTAGAAAGCCAGAGACTAAGCTCACTTCAAGCTTGTCTTCAGGCTTCTCTTACATTAGAATTGTTTTTTTTTTAATTTTGTATAAAACATTAACATTATGATAAGTGAGATCAGTCAGTCTCAGAAAATCAAGGGGGCATATGTTTCTCTTATATGTGGAAGCTAGAGACAAAATAGGAAGAGCAGGGACTTCAGATAAAAGAAAGACCAGTAGAATAGTGGGAGGGGTTTAGGGGGGTAAAGGAGGCTGGAGGAAGGAAACAGATCACTCTTATGGTCACATGTGAATGAATCATTACCAATCCCACTAACATGTAAGGAGGTGGAGTGGGGAGCAGGGTGGGATCTGAAGGAAAACACACCAGTGAGTTGTGCATATATAAATGGATCACTTTGCATCTCATACCATGTATAATCACAATGCATCCATAAAATTATAAGAAGGAATATTCCCTGAAATAAATTTCAGTCCTTCCACATTTCATGGTTCAGAAAACTTATTAATAAGCCATTCATTTTCATGCATAAATGAAATGTAAATATTATAAAAGGGAAAGATCAATAATAGGCATTGATAATTCATAAATTAGAAAATAGATGCTGGGTAAGTGAAAGATGAGGACAATGAACTATAAAGTCAGTTATTTTTATCCCTTTAGGAAGAGAAGTGATTTGATGAGAGTGAAGGGATTTTTGTCACAATGGGAACAACACAGCCTCGGGAGGGGTACAGACCTGAGCTTAATGCCGGAGTTGTCAATTTCCAGTTATCCGAATGATATTCTAAGTTCCCTGAGCTTCAGCATCCCCATCCATAAAACATGCACAAAATGGAATTAATGTATGCTAAGTGCTTATAGGGGTGTTGACACAGGGTAGGTGTTGAAGAAATTGTAGCTATTGTTCTAATCCAAGAGTTTATAACCCAGCTAGATTTACAGATTGAATGAAATTCTTAAGAGAGCATATTAAATGTTTTTAATCTTTCTTGCTTTTGCAGTCAGCGAGGGAGTTTATTAAAGAAAATTAGATAGTTCACAAATCCCTGAAAAGGCCATCGAGGTGGGCTTGATGGCTTGTCAGCCAGCAGTGATGGTCAAGCTTCCCCCATACTCCTGGTGGTCAGTGAACACTATCCATCCACCGGGCATGGACTTGAAGCTTCCACAGTGATGCTGAAGACCAGACCCGAGATCCTCTGAATGCTGGATGCCAATGCCATCCTCACCAGAAAGTAGATTCCATGCTTCCTGCTTCTCCACATTGCTCATATATATGTATATGCATTTCTAGTTGGTGTGTATTATTTGTACAGAATGATGGGTTTCATCATGGCATATTCCCATAAGCATAAAAATGTAATTTGATTAATTTCACTTTCCAATGGCTCCTTCCTTCTCCCGAGTCCTCTCCCTCTGCCCTAATGGTCTCCCTTTTACTTTCATAGCATCCTGTTTTTTCTTTTCTTTTTTTCCTTCTTGTTCACTTAAAATTATCTTCTCTAGTTTTCTCCATTTTCCTGAAAATGACAATTTTGCTCTTCTTTATGGCTGAATAAGACCTAGTTGTTTATATATAACACATTTCCTTTATCAATTCATCTGTTGATGGATAAGTAGACTGGTCCATAACTTGACCATTGTGAATTGTGCTATTATAAACATGGATATGTATGTTTCTCTGAAATATGCTAACCTTAATTCTTTTGGATAAATACCAAGTAGTGGTATAGCTGGATCATAAGGTAGTTCTATTTTTAGCTTTTTGAGAACCCTCATACTGAATTTCATAGTGCCTGTGGTAATTTACATTCCCACCAATAATAAATATATGAGTTTATTTTTTCCACATAAGGATATAATATGCTGGTGAGGGCCAGCATTTAATGTTATTTAGATTCTTGATGATTGCCATTCTAACTAGAGCAGGATAGAATCTCAGTGGAGTTTTGGTTTGTATTCCCCCAGTTGCCCAGGATGTCGAACATTTGTTTCATATACTTGTTGGTCATTCATATTTCTTTTGAGATGTTTCTGCTTAGTTCATTTGCCCATTTATTGACTAGTTATTTGTTTTTTGCAGAGAATTGAGATGTGATAGAGTGGGCAGGAGTCAAATTTCACATCTCAGTGTCCTTTGTACCCACTTCCTTTCTGTTCCTTTGCTTCATTAAAGATGAAGCCAGGGTGTGGCAGGGAAATTACAGATTTCCCAGGATCTTCTAGAAGGAGCCATGATCAATAGTGCTGACAACACATGAGGCAAAACCTGTATATATTATCTCTGTGAAGAGGATCAAGGGCCCCCTGAATGGACTTCCTAGGGCTGGTGTGGGTGACATGGTATGGCCACAGTCACAAGACAAACCAGAACTCTGCAAGATGGTATACCCAGCCATGGTAATTCAACACCGAAAGTCATCCTGGAGAAATGATAGCCTGTTTCTGTATTTTGAAGACAACATAAACATCGTAGTAAGCAGTAAAGGAGTTGAAAGGTTTTAGTGACACAGGATCAGAGGAGTGCATAGACTCATAGCCCAGGATTGCAACCAGTGCTGGCAACAATGCATGTGTTTCTCCAGTGCATTTTTCAAAGCAAAATAAACAAACAAACAAAAAATCGAGCCCAAAGAAAGACTAGTAAAAAGTATTTGCCCCCCTCATCCTCACATAAACATCAGAGAACTGATTTTTTTTTTTTATAAAAGTAGTTCTTAAGAAAAAAATACCTCTAAAAGGCATTAAAATAAAGTAAGCAATAACTATAATGCTTTCAGCTGTTAAATTGGGCTATCTAAAGAGTTGTGTTTAAAAATTAAAAGGAATCTGATATTTAAAATTATAAAACAAGCAGGTAGTTCTTTTCTCTAAGAAACATACCTATCTTCAAGTTTAGTTTTAAAACACCAAGGACCTGAGAGAGGTTAGAAAGAACCTGCAATCTTTGCTGTCACATTTTGCTAAGTGCCCTGTGGACCAGAGCCTTGCACATATAGGCAAGTACTCTACCACCAAGCTCCAGCCCCAGGCCTGACAGTCCATTCTTTAGTCAACAGAGAGAATTGGACCAATCCAGGGTAGGCAGACACATTTTATAAAGTGAGTTATTTGGCAATCTGCCTTTCTTGTTTGCTCTTATTGGACTGAAACCTGACAAATGTAGTGTCTTCCAAAAGTTATAGTGAGCTCTTTTTATGTGGAGGGAAATCAAACCTGCAAAGAAGTTTCTAGTATTGTCTATAGGAATCAGAAATCTTTGACATTCATTTCTTGTTTCTGTGTGTCTTTGTATATGCATATGTGTATATATAGTATTGATTTTTATGTTTAAATAAATGCATTATTATTATTATTATTATTATTAATTTTTTTTTGCGGAACTGGGGATTGAACCCGGGGGGCATTCTACCTCTGAGCTACACCCCCAGCCCTATTTCTTTTTCTTTACTTTGAAACAGGGTCTCACTAAGTTGCAGAGGGCCTCACTAGGTAGCTGAGGCTGGCTTCGAACCTAGATCCTCCAGTCTCTGCCTCCCAAGTACTGGGATTACAAGCATGCGCCACCATGCCCGATTTTATTATGTAATGCTCAAATGAATCTCTTTTGTAGTTAGTTTTAAGTCAACAACTGAGAGAGATTTGCCTATATCTGAATATCAGAATCCATTTGTGTCCATCCAATGCTAGAGTCAGCTAGATTTGAACTCCTTGAAAGCAGCCCTTTACCGTGTTTCAATAGATCCCAAATACTCCCCACATTGTTTTACTAGATCCCAATATTTTATATCAGGTTATTGAGCAAATGACAGATATTTTGAATCATGCTGCTTTTAGGAGCCGTATGTTTCTAAAAGTTCCATAGGTAGGTTTTGTTTGCCTTCCCGTTCTGCTAACTCTTCCCTTTCCCCCTTCCTGTCTTATTTTCTAGTGTGTGTGTGTGTGTGTGTGTGTGTGTGTGTGTGTGTGTGTTACTAGGGATCAAACTTAGGATCATTCTACCTCTGAGCTACACTCCCAGCCTTATTTTATTTTTATTTGAAAACGGGGTCTAAGTTGTTGAGAGCCTTGCTAAGTTGTTGAGGCTAGTTTCAAACCTGCAATCCTCTGGTCTCAGCCTCCCAAATACTGGGATTACAGGCATGCTCCACCATGCCTAGCTGTCTTTTAATTTTCATAGCAAATTAATCTTCATCAATAATGAACAACAGCATTTGGTCTAACCTAAGACATAATCTCATGAATTCTACTACCAATGTCCTGCTTTACTTTTTTCTTACTGTTTCCCAATTTATTAGTTTTGTTTTTGGTTACTTATACCTACACTACAAAAAATAATTATTTAACAAATGACCTTCCAAATGACAAAAATACTAGTCTATGTAAAGAATATGCCTGTAAACAGAATGGCTCACATAGATCTTAACTTTATTGAAAGCATCATTGTGTTTCTTGGCATGAGGAAAAGTAATACTTTAAATCTTTCACATGCAATAATAAGAAGCTGTAGTGCTTTAGGAAATTGGAATCTGGAAGTCATAGGATGGGTCAAGAGACCAGTTCCTCCTCTAAGGAGCCTGGGTGGAGAGAAAAATAGCAGCATTGTGCTGGAGGTCTAATGACACATCACCACCAGGGGCTCTCCCGCTGAACTCCCTTGTAACTGACTGAATGCTTCGAAAAAACCTACACTTTTAGGTAATTGTACAGCTATGAATTGGCAAATTGGGGAGAGTACTAAATAGCTTTGAATGTAAGGCAGGAAAAGTAGGGGAAAAGGTTATTTTATCAGATCTTATAAAGTTATTTGGATTTTTCTCCAAGATCATCACAAAATATCCATTTTGACTTTGAATATGCCTTACACAACTTTCATGAGGCCAGTGAAATTTATCATATTTATATGCAGAGAAAAGAATGATATGTGTGCATGTATATGTGTGGGGGGAGGAATAAGTCATTTGCAGGTACAGTAATTCAGTGGTTAGCTTATTTGGGTTTCTTGCAAAATGACTTATAAAGTTATATAGAACTAACAAATTTATTGGTTTGCATTTCCTAAATGATTTTTTTTTCAGAATAAGAAAGCTTAAAAAAATTACCTATGGGTTGGTATTTTTCCCCCTTTCAATTTAGATATTGTTTTTGTTTGTTTGTTTGTTTGCTTGCTCACTTGTATATTTGGAGGTTATCTATGACTCATTGGCAAGCTCCAGTTAAATCAATTTAGAAAGAACTTTTAGGGCTGAGTTATTTTTAAATGCCTGAAAATGAAGGAGCTGTAAATGGAAATCTAATCACAGCTTAACCTGTAGTCATGCAAAAAGTCAGCTCTAAAATCAAATGAGTTTCCAACACTCTTAACCCATTAATGGTTACCAACCAGCTATGTTGCCCAGACATCATTTTTCAAAGAGCAGGAAAAGGGAAAGGCGCGTATCTGGCTGGGGGCAAGGTGGAGAGGAAGGGAGTGGTGCTGCGGATGCAAGAAGGAAATCTCTAGGATACAACAATTTCCTCCTGGACACAAGCATGCAAGCTTACATAAGCATATATCTTCCTGTGTTGCACGTTGCTCATGGCTTTTCATGGAGCCTTTCCCTGGTAAACAGCAAGCAAAAGACTGCATTGTCCTCCTTCAACTGCATCCAGTTTTGAACTTGACATTTCAGAGACTCAGACTCCGCCATCTTCAAGACGGGACTTGCTGAAAAACAAGGTCCCAGGCTTTCTTTGGGATTCTGTGTATAAGCTTAACTGTCTCTCCTTGGTAATGTACTCATCAGCTTTCCTGTTCTGCAGGTTTCCATCTGCTCTCTGTCTCCTTTCTCATTTTACTTGCCTTTGGACTCTAGCTCCTTTTCCTGCCACTTTTCAGGATCCCCTATCACTTTCATAGGCTGGGCTTTGATTCTATTTGCTGCCCAAGAGCTACTCTTACAAATAGCCAAGAAAGTATCCAGAAGGCTACTTTGAGGGAAAAATGTTTGTCTAAATATGTATAGATTCAAACTAGTGAGCAGTATGCACGTAAGAGAGGAGCTGCAGGCATGTGCATGTGTGCATCTCTCTCACACATATGTAAATGCCAATGCGTGTAGTTAATTCACCTGATATGTGTTCATTTTCTTACTTTTAATTTTGTGCTTAGTCCTTTTCAGAGAAGGCAGGCAATCTTGTATTATGGGAAACAAACCAATTATTGCAAAATAACAGTTAAGCTAATATTCTTTACTCTGTGAAATTATCAAGGCTGCTTTTTTACCTCCCAAGTTGCCACCCCCAACTCTCTGAATCCAGACCAACTTAAAAACCAGCATGAATAAGAAAAGTCCACTTTGGCCTTCAATGAAAACCATGCTTGACTATTTCATCTCTCAGTAGAAAAAAAACAAGCTTGTTAAATGCTGCTTTGGTGCCAAGTGGTAATTACCCCCAAATGATTTCCTGGGGTTGGACCAAGCCTCTATTACGAACATTTACCTCCAATGTCAGCGTACGTTTGAGAGCAAAAACAGTCTCTCTTTTTCATACACACACACACACACACACACACATGCTCATAAAGATGAAAAATCTAAAGAAAAGCCAAAGTAAACATGTTTTTCTTTTCTTTTTTTTTCATGGGGTATGGAACCTGGAACAGTACATCTTTCCCTGGGTGTTCTGAGAAAGACAAACTTTAGGTGGAATTTACACAATCTGTCCAGATTTAGTACATGAAGTAGCCTGTTATACCATTGCCCCTGTTCCCAAAGCCTCGCCCCCAAATGCAAGCAAGAACAGACTCTTGATTCTGAAAGGGTTCAATGGAATGGAAAAAATACCCCCCCCCCTTTTTACAGTCTCCATTGCTCTTTTACCCACAATCCTGTTTACCACTCTACACTTAGTCCTTATACGTACTCTGCCACATTCAAACCAAGGGGCTGTGTTTTGGACTGGGGTGAAAGTTGACTGCCATTCCACGTACAATTTTATAAGTTGATATAAGTGATGATTAAGGTCTTGTGTGGCCCTCCTTTCAGATGTGTTATCAAAATATCTAATAAGTTCACCGTTGATTAGTACTCTAAATTGCATTTTAAAAAAATCTCAACATCCTCTCAAAATATTGTAAATATACAACAAAGTATTTTGTCCTAAATTTTATGATGGTTATAAGCTGCTTTGTCATTAATATCCATCAAATGGAGGACATTTGGCTAAAAATGAAGAAAAGATTTATTAAATTTAGTTTCAATTCTATTCATGAGACTGAAATATATGTAGGAAAATGAAAAAGACTAATGTCTCTATGTTAAAGAAATCGATTTCCAGGGTGCCAAGTAGAAAAGTGTAATTGAAATTGACCCATTAAATGATTACATTATTTGTGTACCAAATCTAATATATTTCATAAAACTATAGAGCTGTTTCAGTAACTACCTGCCAAACTGTATATATTGTTCCTAATTAAGTTTTATAAATGTATTTATAGAAATGTGAGGTAGCAGAATTATCCAAGTAATATGTCTTTACATTTATGAAGCCTGTTTCAGAGAAATAAGACAAGGCAGTGCATTTCTAATCTCATGACTATTTCATGACTAGTGAAAGCCATAATAAGCAAGGTGACAAAATGAATATTCAAGGGAAGGGTCCAAGTTAAATTTCTGAACTACACTTGGAAATACATCATGTCTTATTTTTTCTTGGGTAAATCACATTGTAGTAAGCATTTGACCTGTGCATCACATTTAAAACCTACTTTTTCAGTATTTTCCAAGTTATGGCAAAATGGACTTTCAAATATGGAATTTCCTTTAATCATGGCAACAGCTTGAAAAATAGTTATCATTACTATTTGGCTGGTGAAAGATGATAGGCAACTTGATTAAGGCACAAAATATTTAATTTTGATGGTTGCTTTTAATCTCCCTCTGCCCTTCATTGTTAGATTGTGGGTTTCTGAAGGGCAGTAATCTTTGTATTGAAAGAATAAAAATATATTGTTTGAAAATGACTTGACAGTCCTTTCCTTTTATTTTTCATTATATTTAATTTTCATTGAAAACAAATAAAAGAATCAGCTGTTTATTTTATTAAACATAGCTGAAAAAATTGCATATATTTAGTATACAATGTGATGTTTTAATGTATATATATGTATACATGTTGCAAAATGGTAAAAATAAAGCAAATTAACATATGTGTCACTTCATTTTCATTGCATTGAGAGAATATTTAAGATCCACTCTCCTAGCAATTTTCAAGTATTCATTATTCTTATAGTCACCATGTTGTACAATTGATCTCTTCAACTTATTCCTTTTTTCTAACTGAACTTTCACCAGTATCTCTTCTGCCCCTCACTTCACCCCTCCCCAGTCCCAGATAACCACCATTCTATTCTCTGCTTCTATGAATTCAACTTTGAAAGATTCTACACATAAGTATGTAAGACTCTAAGACATTGTATATTTGTGCAATTTACCAGATAGAGGTATTTTTTTAAAATTTTTGCTTTATAAAGAAAACAAACATTATAAGATATGCTTTAGGAGAAAATACGTCCTCCTTCAGATAAGACGATATTGCTGGCCAATTTTATTTCTAAAAAGCTATTGAACATAAAACACGCAGCATGCATCATTTAACACACAGGTAGAGATGAGTCAGTCGAAGTTCTCATGGAGTTCTAGAAAATCATGAAATAGTTTGTCATCTGATGCTTCCTCTCTCTTTGGTCAAGGGCATGTTCTCTATCTAGGACCATTTTTCCTGAAAGTTTTTTATTTCCTGTTAATCATGTTGGGCAGTGCCAAAGATGATCCCAGTGAGGTGACACAGGTAGAAACCTTAGTGTGTCACCAGTAAGGGCCTGCTGTAAGGATCTTCCTCCTGCTGTAGTGACTGTAGAACATAGAATCTCCAGATCAAAGACAGAAGTGACAAGCAAGTCCTCAAAGAAGCTGGCTTCCCCATGTCAAATGGTTGGGGAATAGAGGAAAATCTTACAGCAGGAAATTCAAAGGGAGGGGGCACTCTGAAATCCAGCAGGGTAGATGGTGCATTGAGATTAACTTGGCTCCATCTACAACTCTGTGTCTCTAATGAGGAAGTCAGATTCTAGTCCTGAACAGTGGAAAATGGCAAATTTGGTTCCCAGACCTAGGACAACTGGTTTGGTAAGTTTATAAAGAAAGAAATTTAAACAAAGGGAACAACCCAGGTATAACTGAAACCAACGTTGGTGATAAGCTAGTTAAAGGGTGGTGAGTCTCCCATAGTCATAGTTGGTATTTCCTCATACCCATCTATTCAGGGTAACAATTGGTTTTAAAAGTAGTGATGGGATTGAACCTGTGGTTACTGTTTCAGTTTCCCATTACCATTCTCTTGCCATGTATTAAACCACCCCAAACTCAGAGGCTTATAAAAATAAGAACTAGTTATTGTTCACAAGTTACAGTTCTGCAGATCTGGGCCAGGTTTGATTGCAGCTAAACTTATTTATGAGTTTGCAGCCAGCTGGCAGAGGCTGGTGGGAGAAGGTCAAAGATAGCCTTACTCACATGGCTAGACCTTGGTTGGAGTATTGGGGGTTACTGAGACACAGGTCTCTAGTCATCTGGAAGGCTTAGCTGAGCCTTATCCTCATAACACTAGATGGGGTTCCAAGAGGACAAGCAGAATCACTCAAGGCCTTCTGAAGTCTAGACTCAGCACTGGTACACTGTCACCTTTCCCTCATTCTAGTGGCCAAAATCACAAGCACAGCTTGGGTTTAAGGAATGGGAAATGGATTTCACTTCTTGATGAGAAAGGAGGCAAAGTTGCATTGCAAAGATCACAGGTATAAGGAAGAGTGAAGAATTCAGGCCATTTGGCAATTTACCACATTTGGTGCCATAAACTTCAACTGTAAGAAAGGGATGTGGGATCTGGGAGCCAAGGTGTGCAGGTGGGATAAGCTATTCTCCCATTGCCAGCTATAAAAATGTCCTTTCAGAATATCATCTCAGCTTGTTGATAAGGAATATGCATTCGGCTATGGCAACTCTAGTTAGGGTGTGAATAATTAGTAGACTGCTTAAATCTAGTACTTGTAAGTTAATCTCAATTGAAGTAACCTTACATGCAGTTTCCTCATCTTTGAAATGTGGTTAATTATAATACTTTCCTTATATGATTTTCATGAGGGCCAAATGAGTTTAAGAATACTTGGAATAGGATCTCGCACACTGGTCATCAGCAGTTGTTAGTTTTGCTATTGTTATATTACCACTAGTTCATCATTATTATTTGTTCTTGTTGACCTAAATGGAATGAGGTGATTATAGGCAATGAAGAATATCGAGGGGGATAGGACTTTTAAAACCAAAGCAACATTGTTTTTCTTTTCAAAAAGACAGATTTGAGCAAGACAATCATTTTGAGTCTTTTTGTTGTTGTTCTTTCTGGTAAAGGTGATAACTCTGTGCCAACTGACTGTACTTTCTGAAGAGCACAGTTTGAAAATCATTGTTTTGTATAAGGAACCAAGAATCATAAACTCAAATGCCCACAAGACCTGGTTGATAACAAATGAGCAAAGCAAGTAGGGAACTGGGTACTGTGGTGAATTAGAGCAACACCTATGTGTAAGAAGGACACCATTCACAGTGGCTTGGACTGGTGATGGAAGAAAAAAACATAGAGTCTATTTCTTATGATACAGCTTTTTTAAAAAAAGTAAGGTAATAAGATTGGTCAGAGGAATGGAAAATAAACATGATTTTAATAGTGATACCTTCCATAGAAGCTCTTAAATTTGAGAAAGGAGTCTTAGTAGGAAAATTTAGATTTAATGTGATTACACTGATTCAGTGGAAAAGACAACTTCAAAAAATTTAACTCAGGAGTGGTATAGCTGGATCATATGGTAGATCCATTCTCAGTTTTCTAAGGAATCTCCACACTGATCTTCATAGTGGCTGAAATAGTTTGCTATCCCACCAACCGTGTAGAAGAGTTCCTATTTCCCCACATCCTGGCCAACATTTATTGTTATTTGACTTCTTGATGATTGCCATTCTGATTGGGATAGATGGAATCTCAATGTAGTTTTGATTTGCATCTCCATAATTGCTAATGATACTGAACAGTTTTTCATGTATCTATTGGCCATTTGTATCTCTTCTTTTGTGAAGTGTCTATTCAATTCAATTACTCATTTCTTGACTGGATAGTTTTTCTAGTGTAAAGTCTTTTAAGTTCTTTGTATATTCTAGATATTAATCCTCTGTCAGAGGGATAGCTGGTAAATATCTTCTCCTATTCCATGAGCTTTCTCTTTAGAGTCTTGATGGTTTTCTTTGATGTGCAGAAACTACTTAGTTTAATGCCATCCCACTTATTAATTCTTGTTTTGACTTCCTGAGCTTTGGGGGGTCTTGCTGAGGAAGTTTCTACCAGAGAACTACAGTAATATATGCATATCCATGTTCATAGCAGCACAATTCACAATAGCCAAATTATAGAATTAACCCAGGTGTTCATCAACAGATGAATGGATCACAAAACTATGGGAAATACACACAATGGAATTCTACTCAGCAACAAAGAAGAATAAAATAATGTCATTTGCAAGAATGGAAGGACCTGGAGAACATTATGATAAGTGAGATTATCCAGTCACAGAAAGCGAAGGGACATATGTTTTCTTTAATATGCGCAAGCTAGGGAGTAACTGGGATACCAGAGGGACTCCAGATAATGGAGAAGAAACCTCAATGGAGCCAGATAAGTGATCTAATGGGAGGGGAGGGGGAAGACTGAGGTTTATTATTGGAAATACTAACACTGACTGTGTGTACATATGTGAAAATGCATATCAGTCTCAGTCCTCTGTATGGGAAGGGAGGGAGTGGGGAGGTGGCAGGGGGCACCAAGTGCTGTGTGCAAGTATGTCAATGTCAACATAATTTACATTATGTTGTGAGGCAATAATACACCAGTAAAAGCACATTAAAAATTTAACTCTAATAATAAAAAATAGTATAAATCAATAAGTAGTATATGGATATTTGAAGAATGCCAGGAAGTTGGTACTTGCTATGGAGAAGCTGAAGCTAGAGGAAAAGACTGTTGATTTGAAGAATGAATATTTTTCGAAAGCATGAAAGAGTGGCCTGGGCTGCAGAACACCAGCAGTGTTAGGAATTCCACATCCTTTACTGCAGAGCTCTTTAGAACTGTGTCATAACAAAGCGTCATGCAATAGAATAAGTCATTCTTTATAATAATAAACACCATCAGGTTTTTCTCAACAGTGTCTGTCCAGTGAAGAATGAATCTGGGTCATGTGAATTTATTTCAGTGTATGTGTGTGAGCAGAAGTAAAAGCTTTAACATCACTTTCAGACACCCCTGTAAGTCACGTATATAGATTATTGTCCTTATGTGGTAGATCTAGAATATTTTTGAGTATATTTTTCTAGCTCAAAAGCTTGGTTTTCATTAGACTGTGTCATCTTCCTATTGCAAACTCATGAGTATCAATGCACTTTGGCTTTATTATATGATACTCTAACCTATGACCCAGTACTAAGTTGACTTAAAAGCTTCAGCCACATCCTACTTCTTTCATCGGTCAATATCCCCCCATTCATTCAATGAATCTCCTTGGGTTCTTCATTTTCTTTTAAAGGTGGCATTTGAGTTCTTCTCACTCCTCCATGAGGTGGGACTTGGCAGTGGTTCCAATTAGTGTGTTTATGAGAATGTCCTCTGTAGCCACAGGAAATTACTTCTTTCTCTCAAATGCTGATGTTGAGCCTTTCTCCACCTACACACCCATCAATCAGTCTCTCTTCAATTCACAAGAAATTTCCAGATGCCGGGCTTTACCCTACTTGGTTCAGAAAAGGGGTTCCATGGTCAAGTTCCAACCCAATCTGCTGGGTTGTCCAAGAATACAGACTGTAGAGAGGCCGATTTCAGAAGAGTGTCTTCTTTGGACTTGACATAGAGTGTCTTCTTTGGACTTGGCATATCCCAAGAGAGAGACCATTCTTGGTCTGCTGAAGAGAAGGCGAATGCTTTTTTCTTTTCTGGAAGTCAGGGCCAGAATCACCCTCTAATATGTCACATGAGGACCCTCTCCAGGACTTTCTTGCCTGCTACAAACTCACCTCAGTTTCTTCCCCCAGAAAATGTGATTTGAATGCAACTACACTAGATGCTAAAAGAACACTGGCCTGTGTTAGTCTGAGCAGAATTGTGTCTCAGGCCAGACATTTGACTTGTCTATGCCTCCGTTTCTTTCTTAAGAGAATGATAGATTTGCACTGGATGATTTTAAGTGTCTTTCATCACTACGATTCCAGTCTATGCTAGGTGATAGGAAACCACGATGGGATCTTGAGTAAAATAAATTGTTATGAGGATATATGGGAAAGATTGGGCTACTTCCACCAAACACATTTTTAGCAGATTTAACAGTCATTGCTCTTCCAAACTTTCCCATCACAGTCCTTACTTTTCTACTGTTACCACCCTTTACAGAGAAAGCAGATCAATAAAGAGCAAGAGGATGGTGGAAGAAAAAGAATAATCACACAAATGGGAAAACTGGATTGGTGTATCACACGTTCTATCCCTTTAGATATACTTGATGTATATCAGAAGGTTATGTGGGGAGGATGGAAACATTAGATGAAGAAGATGTGGAGTTAGATAAACGGGATTTAAATAAATCAAAGAATTCAGATGCATCCATTTCAGGCTAGGGACTGTACTGCTAATGGAACCATAAATCTGCCAAATCCTTTGATTTTTAACTCCACACATTCATCTTCACGCAAGAGATGGCTTTTCATTCCATCTGGAGAGGATGGACTGACATCCAAAAGCTCCTCTTCTCTTGGACAGTGCGTAAGTAGGCACTGCCAATGTTTGCCTCCGTGACTCTCCTTTTGTATGCTTTCTTTGCTGACTGACTGTCTATTAGTTGGTGTTTTCTTTTTCAGATAGATTTGTTTATTCAAACAGGACACAGTCGAGCCTTGCTGACTTGGGAGTCATTTCTTCTCCTTTGGGTGACTTTGTACATCTCCGCTCCGCTTCACTGTAGGTTGATAGCACTCTCAATTTCTTAGTGGGAAGTCTTCTTTCCCATTCCCAGTACATGGAGAGCGAAAACCTCTCTGAATTCCCAAACACTAACGAGGAACATACAGATGCCTTCATTTTTATTCTTGGCACAATGTGTGCACAATCTCACATGAAGAAATTAGGATGTATTTCAAAGTTATGTTCTAATTCTATAAAGTGTTGTGGGGCTTTATTAGAATCACATTCTGTGAGGTTCTTCTTTCTCAGTTACTATGACAGTGATTTTATAAAATCAATAATCATCATTTTGCCCTCAGCATTAGTAATTCATCTTTGCTGTCTGACTTTTAGCTCCATGAGAGTGTATATTGTATTTATTTTATCATCAGATCTGTGGGCCATCGAAGTCACGATTCTACACTGTCAAAAGCAATATTTAAATATGCTTTAGCTCCAACCCTGCTCCTCCCCATTAGTCTTCCTCCCACTTCCCATTCCAGCGCCTAGCAAAATGGCATGCAGCTTCCCCAGAAGTATGTGTATAACTATATAGCCTTATTTTAAAATATTATTTTACTTTTAAACATACAATTTTACAGTTGTATATTTAATAAGGACTGTTGGATAGTTTTTTGAAGGAAATGTCATAACTTGCCTAAGGAATTGTTTTAAATATTTAGCACCCAGCATTATCCACATCTTCCTTAAATCTAAATTGTCCTTTATCTATGTCTCTGCCCCAGTATAGTGTGGCCTCGCCATCAGCACTGCTAGATTTCACTTTGGCAGAAGTCATACGCTCTCTTGAATTCACCCAGATGATGGTTTGCTATTTTTGTAAGAGAACACTGCCATTTTGCCAAAAGTCTTCTGTCTTGCAGGAACTGGCTGCCAGTGCTGATTTCTTGGGCTGCAAATAGGGCAACAGCTGTCCCTTCTATACCAGGCTGTGGGTATGAGGCTGCCAAAGAAGCATTGTTCTAGAAAAAGACACTATGATAATCAGCTCAGCTATAGGTAAACTAAAGTGTTTTTATCTCTTGGAATAGCAAAAAAAAGAGAGATAAAAAGAGATATTATGTAATTTCATATAACTTTTGTTCAGACTTTGAAGTTCACTAGCTTTAAATTCTAATTTTACGTTCTAATCAATTTTAAAAAGAGGAGACCTGTGGTTTGGTCCTTGCTGGGATATATATTCTAATATATATATAATATACGTATATATTCTAATATATATTCTAATATATATAATATATATATATATATATAATTTTTGCAAATTTGGTTTTATCATGTACAAAATGTAGCTATTGTGCCTGATGATATTTAAGGTCTTTGAATTATCTGTGAGCCTATAGCTCTTATCTTAGTAAAGGGCAAACTTAGCCAGTCATGGTGGCACAATGCCTGTAATCTCAGTACTTAGGAGGCTGGGACAGGAGGATTGCTGGTTTGAGGCCAGTCTGAGCAACTTAAAGAGACCCTTCACAACATAGGGAGACCTTTTTTAGAAAAATAATAACTAAGTAAATAAATAAATAAGGTACTGGGGTTGTAGCTCAGAGGTAGAATGTCCCTGTATTCAATCCCAGGAAGGAAAGAAGGAAGAAATCTTTTAGAGGGGGTGGTCTGTTTTCTATGGATTATAAAATCTTCAGAGTAAGTTTTTGTTAAACTAATACATCTTACAAATTTTCAGGTCTAATTGATGAGATGAAAAGATCAAATATTATTAGAGGACTTTTCAATTATATTTTAACTTGACATTTATTAAGACCTCTGTTTTAAACAGAAACTGTAAACTCAATGTGGAAATTTCCAACTGAGGCATCTGTCTCCCTGCACTGGCGCCTGCATCCTCTCTCTCCAGCCCCTCCCCCCAACCCTGCCTTTCACTCCATTGTCTGTTCTATAGGTTAGCAATATAGCAAGATAAGCCCTTAGAATCCTAATGATTATACCTCATTATATAAGTATTTAGAGGGTCATTGAAGGATATTATTTACCAGTACACAATGCATTTGTGAATTCCATATGGGAACTCACAATAAGAGTATGCTTTTCACAAAGGAATGGGTTTCTCATATCCTCTCAGTCAGCCAATATCTCAAATTGGCCTGCTTCCTTGTTCTCTATGTTTCTGTCTAAAAACGGTGCTTTTCTAAAGCCAGTCTTTCACCCCCAAGTTCAAACAGCAAGACCATACTCTCTCTAGTGCCAATGAATATTTGTCCCAGTTATGTGAATTTTGTTTCAGCGTGCAAAGGCATAAATCATTTATTTGTTCTGTATGAGAGAGAAAAGGAGAAAAAGCATAGAATTAAAAAAAAATCTTTTCAAAAACTCTGGAGATGTAGTTTTTCATTAGATTATTTAAGATTTTTGCTTACTCAAGCCAAAGGACTATGGAAAATAATAATTAGCCCATGGTAAAGCTACTTGAGGGCTTTTTGAAGAGTTAAACTGTGGTATTATTTATAGACAAAAAAGGTAATATTTTCTGTGTTTTCTCCCCTCAATTTGTCTTGTTGCTTTAACACATTACATGTTATAATGTAATCTATGAGATAGAAACAATACCAGGAGTCCTAATTAAATTAAAAGTAATTACCAGTTGTACAGATAGGGCTTTCAATTGAGCAGCAGGAAGTTGATATTTTGTCATCCCTATTTTATCTCCATGCACCGAGCAGGATTCTTTGTACCAGTTATTAATGGCATTTTCTCGACGGTCATGAAGAGTGTGGGAAATAGGGAATGAGAAAGAACAAAAGGAAGAGAGGAATTAGAGGAGGCTCAGGGCAAGACAGAGACAGAGAGTAATCTTTCCGCTGCTGTTCTTCACCTAGGATCCAGGGAGATTTTTCATACATCGAGGAACCTATTGCTGTCCTTCCACTCACCTATGAAAGAAATATTTGCCCAGCCCCTATTCGTAGCATGCCCTAATTTTTCCTGGCCACAAGCAGAATTTTGAAAAGAGAACCTCACACATTCTGTGCTCAGGGTCTGGTTTATGATGTGACAGATTTTTTCCATTTTCACAAGAAAAAAAAAATAGTTCCAGCTCCCAATGGGAATTTAATTCAAGAAAGAGAGGGAAATGGCAATATATAAAATTTCCTACTGTCCAATTTCTTATTCCGCTTTTCACCTGAGCATCTCTGAACAATTGGAAGCAGTGCCTTTCCCCCATCAGGAAACACAGGGCTGGCTTTTTAAGAGCATTTACAGGGTGATGTCTGTTTGATTGACCGTTATCTTGCTGGCATGCCGCTGCTACAAATATGAGCAATTATTGAGAAAGCAGTCAAATTAAATTTTCATAACTATAAAACTGCATTTTACCTTAGGGGCACAGCTTCCTGCCTATTTCTACAATCTATTTTCTATGCTTTATATTAAATCTAAACAAATGAATGTTTACCAATATTAATATTTTAACATCATATGCCAGTCTGTGCCCTTTCTCCCAGGAACTTTTCTTTGTCTTTCTAGGAATGTTCTACTATTGAGTTTAACTTTTTTAAGGTAATGTGGGTCATTTTGGATGTACTTGTCTTAATGTGTTTTTTTTTTTTTCCCTATCGAAGTATCCCTTTGGATGATTCTTGCCTTTAATACAAAAATCAACAAATGGCTTCATGAAATCAAGTTTATTTTGTTTTCTTATCATCCTTACCAAGTATTTAAAGACTGATAATCCCACAGGCTCAAACAACTGGAGGATGCCAACTGTCCTAAGTGGGAAGTGGGATGCTATGCTCCCTTCCTGCATCCACAGCCAATGTCACCGATCATGTCAGAGTTTGCCATTGAGAACAGATATTGGCTCTCAGCAGCCTCTTGAGTTGATCTGACACAAAGGGAAACTGATTTTTGCTAGCCCTGGTATACATGGTTTCATCTTTGAGTTCTGGATGCCATGCTCTGTCTCTCCATCTAAAGCCACACTGGGCAGTCCAGCCTCACAGGAAAAAGTAAGCCCAGGTAAAATTAAGTTCCAGTAAAATTAAGACCTGGGCTTAAAATTAAGACCTGGGCTTAATTTTACCTGAATCACTTGCTGCTCCTATTCTCAGTTGTCCTTCAGACCTAGCAGAAATCTGATTCCCTTCATGAAACACAACATTTCACCAGGTTTCTTTCAATCATGTTGACTTTTGATAATTATGTTCTTGTCCCTAGGATGACTTTCGGGTCTTGGTTATTTTGGACGGTCCTAGATTTGCCTGTTGTCTTGGCTTCCTCGCTGGCTAGACTTGGTGAGAGTAGGCTTCCTGATATGCCTTTTACCTTTAAGGAAACAAGCAACAAAAGAACTGGAAAACATTTTAATTGCAGCCTGCCCAATTTTACATCTGGAAGAGAACTCAGAAGCAGAATATAGAAGCTCTTAATCTCTGTAAATGAGAAGTTAGTCTAAATTACATCTCTAGGGACTGTTTGTCTACTTTAATATTACACATCTCTACAAAATTAAAGGACACACAATCATGTGGGCATAAACACAAGATAAACTTTCACTTTGATCAAAAGATTCTGCATGCACATTAAATAATATATGTATTCAGTGCTCCCTTGGAAGGTAAGAAAACAATAGGGAATGTGGAAAAGTGCCACAAATGCCTGCCTTAATGAGTGTGAACAGAGATGATAGGAGCTTCTAGGTTTTTGGAGTCAGTCAGTAAATGCTATTTTGTTGTCCATCAGAAACCCCTATAGTTTGATAGGAGAAGTTGTTGCCAAGGACATCACCCATGGGAGGGCACAGGGAAGAAAACTACAGATCAGGACCAAGAATAAGTTAAACATCTGAGCAAAGCCCCAGGGGGCACTTCAAAATTAGTGCTCTCCAAGTGCATCTGTAAAGGACTTCTAACTGTGCCACTGAGAATTAACTAGCATTCAAACAAGAGCCATGGATGAAGTAGTTTCCATATGACCGACCTAGTTCCAAAGGGGAAAGGAGAAGCTTTCTAAGAGTTCAGTCACTAAGAAATATTAAGTCATAAAACAATTAGATCAATACAAGAGAGCGGATTATTAAGAGCCAAATATAAGTTATAGGCTATGAATAAGAAAATGTTCTCTCTCTTATGTGGGAACTAGGGAGTAATTAGGATACAGTAGGGACTTTAGATAAAGAAGGAGAAACCCCAGTGGAGCAATAGGGTGGTGGGGGTTTAGGGGAGGGTGGTTGTGGAGAAGGAGAATTAATGAAGAAAACACTTACATTGACATATGTCTGTATATGAAATTATCAATGCCAATCTCGATACCACATATGGGGAAGGGAGGAGTAGAGAGGGATCTAGGAAGACGCTCACCAAGTGCTTTGTGTATGTATGTCCTTATCACTCTGAATTTCATTATGATGCAAGACTATAATGTACCAATAAAGGTATAAAAAAGTTGCAGAAAATGAAAAAAAGAAAAAGAAAGTCATATACTGTATTATTCACCCAGGGACCCTTTTAGAGAGAAAGATCATTTAATTACTCTCAAGCATGGCTCACAACTTGTACAATATTATTTTTAAGAAGCTGAAATATAAGGAGATAAAGTATTAACTTGGGGAGCTAAATGATTTATTATATTAGAGACGATCTATGAAAAAGAACAGCACAAAAGCATTTTGTTTTCTTCATAATTGTTCACTCTTTTCTTTTCCATCCATTCCAACCTGACATTTCTTTGTGATGATTTCCTTAAATTTTTTTCTACCTTAAAACTTTCATGTAACAGTTGTATCCAAAGTAAATGCCATTCTGCTCGCCAAGGGAAAGAGTTTTTGAAATATCCACTGATCTTCTGAATCTTAAACACATATGCAAACTGAGATGACTTTGGTAAGTGGGAAGAGAAAAAAAGAAGAAGAAGAAGAAAGTGATTCATACCTTCCCCATAGTAAAATGTGGGCAGTTGTGGACTGAACATCTGCATTTCTCTAGGGAATCAGTCGTACAGTTTCAGGCAATGAAAGACATTTTTGAATCCTTTCCAATGGCTCCCCACCTTTCTTGGCCACATAGAACAGGGCTAGGCAAATAATCAACAGCATTTTTTATCTCTCTCTGTGCTGAGCAGTACACTAGGTGCTTTGGGGGAAGGATGCCAGAAGGTGTATATATGGTGCACTGATACGGCTGTGTACTCTATTCTCACTCCCAACTTAATCTCAGAGGACTTCTTTCTCAGGAGAACAGCTGGATGAGCTTCCTCTTCTTTCAGTAAAGTGATGCCAAATGTTGGTTTCTGAAACTGGTCCCCTGACACATACCTTTGTTTCCTGAGAGACTCAGGCTTCTACCACCTAGAAAGGATCAAAATATACCTGTTTTCTTCATTCACCAAGCTGCCAATAGATGCTCAGGATCTTTCTGTTGCGATTATGAGAAAATAAAGTTTTTAAAACAACCATTCTGAGTACTCCTTTAGCATAATTTGCTTAATTAGGCATTTTGGGAAAGTTATTGAATTCTTATTTAGGAAGTACATGGAATTATAAAATTATAAAATCATAAAACAATTAGATCCATAGAAGATGGCAGATTATTAAGAACCAAATATAAGTTATAGGCTCTGAATAAGAAAATGTTCTCTTTCTTATGTGGGAGCTAGAGAGTGATCAGAATACAACAGGGACTTTAGATAAAGGAGGAGAAACTCCAGTGGAGTGATAGTGGGGGTCTAGGGATCTAAATTTATATATATTTTAAATTATATTATTAATCATAGTTTCTCATTTATTCATTCCATTAGTCATTTATTCAAGAAATATTTTACTGGTATTTGGCAAATTTTGTGCTAACTGCTGGTGATCCACGTAATGAAGATGAAAAACAGGTTGCCTTGTGCAATGGAACTCAAACCTGAGATGGGGATCTGTATCACCCAACAATTTTTGACCTTCAATCACAATGATGCAAGGATACTTCAATTCATTAAGAATTTGTGAGAAATTATAGACAATATATAGCAGTGGGTGTTGTGGAAGCCATGTGTTATGGTTCTTGCCCTCCAGATAATCACAATGTGGTTTCCGATTCAAATGTATTTAAAATTATTATTAAAATGAGACAGACATTGTAATAGTAAATGAAATACAATGAAAGTAGGAGAGAGACAACAATTGTGAAAGCTTAGGGGTTATAATGGAAAAGATTTAGGTAAGCTTTTGGAAAGAGAAAAGGTTGGAATTGAAACTAAGATAATATGCATTGAAACTAGAGAATATTATGCTAAGTGAGATTAGCTAGTCCCAGAAAGTGAAGGGTCATATGTTTTCTCTCATATGTGGAAGGTAGAAAGAAATAGGGAAACAAAAGAGACCTCAAATAAATGAGGAGAGAGACGAGTAGAATAGTGGAGGAGGATTTGGGGAGGGCGGGGAAGGGAGGAAACTCAATGAAGGAAGCAGTACAAACAATTCTATGTGCATTGGTGAAGCTATCAATACCAATTTTAATATTATGAATGAGGAAGGGGAGGGAACAAGGCAGGATCCAAAGGGAAATGCACCAGGTGCTATGTGCATGTATGTTTCTATAATGCACCAATAAAAGTGTTTTTAAAAGAAGTAAATAATAACAATGTGCATGTAGAAAAAAAGTGCAGGGGAGGAGGGGAGAGATGGCAAAGTCTTCCCAAAAGAGTCAAACAAACCAACCACTTATACCTTAAGGAAATCACATAAAATCCTTAACTACCTAGACATTAAGGTAAGCACATAAAGTCGTTTTCTAAGAACAGAAAGAAAAATTGTTGTAGACTGAGAGTTAAATCTACACATTTAAGTAAAGGCATTGTTGTTAAGTAACTTAAATAACAGGGTGAGCAGGCAGGACGTTATGGCAGGACGTTGTGAAGGCTGCCATCTGAAAGCTGTCCAGCAGGAAAGTGACATTGGTTTGATGATAGTTTTAAAATAATACTGGCAATAATGCTTGTGTGTATTGGGAGGGGAGAGAATGGACATCAGTTAGGCAATGGCTATAATTGTTAGGATGAGAGACAGTGAGGATTCCAACCAAAGTAGAGGAAGAAGTAAGTGAAAAGAGGAGATAGACTATGGAGTGAACTGAGACCCAATCAATGCAGCATTCAGTCCATTAGTATTGCAGTATCATGTGTTGGGAGGGGGAATCCTTATTTGTGAGGGAAATGAGGGGGATGCTCAAAGGAACAATTTTTAATTTTTTATTGTGCATTATAATTGTGCATGATGAGGGAATTCATAGTGATACATTCATATATGCACATGACATTATTTGGTCTCTTTCCTTTCCCATATCAAAGGGGCATTTTCTAATACCTATACTCTATGATGGAGTCACAGATTAGATTTTGCCAGTGGTATGTTTTTAGACAACGTCACAATGGTAATGAGTTGATTATAAAGTGGAATATAAGAATTTTGAATCAGCAAGTAAAGCCAAGTAGATTTATCAATTACAGAGCTAAAAAATGTCAAAAAAGCTATCATGTGAAGAAGTATATTTATCTGCATTGCTTAGAACAAAATGGATGTTCCTTTGCTACAAAAAATACTACAGTCTTTTCTTATTTTAATAGCACAAAACAACTGGTTTCTATTGAGCACTTCACATGTACCAGGAACTGCCCTAGCAGGCTCACTTTCACAATGAGGATGCAGATAATATAGATCATGCAGGTGATGGCAATTATCAAATACCACAGGGAGCTTCATTTCCTATTAAAATTATATATATGAAAAAGTTTGATTCTGATATCTAATTTGTGGGATGTCTCCCATTTTTGTTTGTATATCCATCATGCAGCAATCCTCTTGCTAAAACAAAACTGAAATGAAATATTCGGTAATTTCTAGCTGGCTACTCAGCTCCTCTGAGCCCCTAGCTTCAAGGATTTTTCAAAATATATGTTTTTTTCTGCATCACAGCTCAAAGTTGCTAAATCCAGAAATTGAAACATTCTGAGAACCAAATCATTTCAGGGTGAATCAAAGCTCTTGGTGCATTGCTCTAGGATTTTGAAGATAGTGTGTAATAGTGAAAAATGTTCTATATTTTTAAGGAAATTCCAATTATGGAAGGCTGCCCCATTCACATTCCTGGTCATGTAGACACCAGGTGTCTTGGTCCTGCCTTCTCTCCCGTGATGAGCCAGGAGTCTGTCAGTGAAGGCGAAGATCCTCTGGACCTTGTGGCCCTGCCAGCATTCCCACTCTTCAGTTATCTCTTGTGAGATCTGAGGCTGATGACTGCTTTTCATTCCATCTTAACACCTGGAAATGGAAACATCTTTTATCCCATTCTAACCAATTTCTCTTCTGGCTGCAGAAGAGAAATTGTTTATGGCGAGCAGCTATGGGGTATGTTTGATATGTCTGAGCAGGAGTTTCTCTGATTAGACCTCCCCACCATCTGGTCTTTGGTTTTGCTTGTTTGTATTCTGCAGAACTGGTGCTGGAACCAGATGTATGGAAGAGAGAAGGGATATTAACACATCTTCAGAATGGGAGTCATGAGGCATGAAGTCATGCAGTCATGGGAAGTTACATATTGTGTAATTTTGGGGCAAGTTATTTAATGCTTTTGTACCCCAGTTTTCTCATCTGTATAATAAATGTTAATGAAACCTTCATCACAAGATAATTTGGGGAATTGTGTGAGACAACACAGAGGATGTTGTAGGTGTTTAACAAATGAGAATCCATGCTATTACTAGTAGTACTGATGATAGTAACCATAAACCAGAGGAATGAAAACAAAGATGAAGAGGAATGGTAGGGATCTCCAATGAAGGGCCACTGGTTGAGATGCTCCCTAGTTCACGAGATGCTCTTACCCCTTTGCAATGTGATAGAGGAAGTTCATCTACAATCCAGAGTCTTTGCCACTCAAAATCAGAAATGCAAGGTAGAGAGAAGCTATGATTAACCTGATATACTTTCTATCCTCTTCTTCAAGTTTAGCTCATTTTTCAGAGGCTACCCAAGCTATCTTTCTCTTATGGCACTGCCTCTTCTAACCATGATCTCGTTGCATTGCATTGAGGCAATATATTTCATTCTCTATGTTCACTGACTGCTTCCTAGATATGTGGCTTCTAAATTTGATTAAGGTTCCTTGAATATAGGAAACTTATTCTTATATATCCCCTATAGGATGTTTGTTTGGCTGAGCACTCGAAAAAAAGCAAAACTAAATACTACAATGAGATGCAAAGAGTAATAGCCTTAAGTTTTATATACCATACAAAATCCATTAAAGGTGGAGAATCACTTCTTTACTTAATATATAGTACATTTTCTCTCAGAGATAGAAGGAATATCTCCTTTTTTCCTGTTAATTTTATACATTGTGACCTTGTTTTCCTTTCCGTTCATATGAAAGCATAGATGCTTGGCTTAGATGGACACTTTAAGATCATTTTATGTAACTTTCACATCTAAACCATGAGGACACTGCAGTCTCAGAGACTGTGGTGATAATAATCAAATGAGGTTTGGTGCCCCATACTCCCATCTCCCCGTCCAGGGTCCTCGTGGCTTTTCACCCTTCTTAATAAAGTATGATTACCTTATAACTTATCACTTGTATATACTGCGCCTCTTTTACCTTCTCCTAGCCTCCCCTAGATTCAAGTCATCCAAGAAATTCATATTTAACAGAGGTGAAACATATGTCTAAGCAGGAATTTCTAATTGGACTCAATACAAGTTTGCTGGGATTTGGTGGAGGAATTTCCAGTAAGGTTTTGTGTTTCCATCCTTGTGAAATGGATTATATTTTACATTTCTAAACTTGAGAAGGACATATACACATGTTTCTGCATATAACTATATGAGTGTATGCAAACACACGCACATATACTTGCTAAACCTCTTCTTCTGTCCGATAAATAACCTCACTATTATTCATAGTCACTGTCTTCCTTTCCATAAACTCCCAAACTTATTGGCTTGATTATCCCTTTTTAGAAACAAAAAATTGCTCAGTACCCCCTACCAACCATTCTCTTATTTTATTCAATGTCCCCCAATTGTACCTGAGGCTACTACTACCACCCCCCTCAGGTCATTCCACCACTCCCCCATTTCAGCAATGACTTTGGGAATCTTTGGGACCAAGACTATTTCAGAAATCAAGCAGTGAAAATAGTGTCACTTAGGTCAGAATATGTATGAGTGGGAACTGAAAATGAAAAACATAAAAATAAAACGTGAGAATAAGCAATTAACTTCTGCAATCTCCACTCTTCACTGGACTATCTTAGTATCATCTCCTCACCCATTGGTTCCTCTTTCTCTCTTCTCCTGTATTAGTTATTTGTTATTATATAACAAATTCCCCCAAAACTTCATAACTCAAAGCATCAGAGATTTATTATCTCACACAATATCTGAGGGTCAGGAATCTGAGAGAAGCTCAGCCAGGCTCTTCTGGCTCAGGTGTCTCATGAGGTTGAAGTCAAGTTGTGGGTGAGAGCTGCAGTTATCTGAAGGCTCGATTGGAGCAGGAGGATCTGCCCAAAGGTTATGATCTGAAAAGATCTAAAAGTGTAAATGATTTGTGGCTTCAAAACTGTGACCCAACCCCCTTTCCACAGTGTTGCTAGACAGTAGAGGGTGTTTTGGGTGTGTATGGACCTAGGGTGCACTCTGTAAAGGTATAGAGAGGATGAGAATGGTGGAATTATTATCTTAAAAAAATAGTCAAATAATATTTTATAAACAATTGAATCAGTTTCAACAGATCTCTACTTAGTTTATAAAAAATGTTTCTCTAGACAATATCAGATTTTCCAAAAATGCTACTACTAATCTCAAATGGTATATAGTTTTTCCTTGGTGTATGCTTTTTAGTCCTAATAATATTTGAGAGAGTAGAAGGAGGAGATAATCAGAAAGTACTCTGACATGGAAGTTGTGCAGTCTATGGGGGAGGATACTGTCTTTGGCTAGATTTGGCTTCTTCACAGAGATTGGACTTTTTAGATCTTTTATTGCATGTTGGCATATTTCAGGATCCTTGAACATGCACAGCTGTTTCTGTGACTGATGCTGAGTTGGTAAAGGATGAGGTACTTTCTCCACCCATAGAATGAGATGAGTGTGTGCTGGAGGCACATGAGAGGATTTTGCTACTTCTGTCCTTGACTCTTTACTTTCTCTCAAGAAAATATTCTCTGAAGTGCTATAGATCATTTTTTGTGTATTTGAGTACTTTTGGAGATATAACTATTTGAATAAATTCCTGGTATTTGTAACAAAATCCTGATGAGCCCATTCTGTACTTGGCATGGTAATTTCTAGGAAAAAGATCCAATGTCATTTCTCTGCTCTGAATTATTTTATTCTTTATCATATTTCACTCCTTTGTTTACTACTCATTCCATTGAAATGCTGTAAAGAGTGTTGGTTTTTGGAATAAAAAAGACCCAGCTCTGCTACTTACTGGCTGGGTGGAGTCTTGTGCCTTGGTTCAGATCTCTGAGAAATTAAAAGAAATAATAGTAAGGATAGTAGACGCTATGTTAGAAGTCCTACTTACATTCTTTCATTCAATTTTTTTATATTTGTTTTACCACACATACTAATATTTTCTATATTTTTAAAAGTGGGGAAATTGAGACACAAAGAGTTAAAAGTAACATGTTTAAGATTATATAGCTAATAACTGCCAGTTTTTAATCAAACCCAAAAATGTGTGACATGAAAGTCATCCCTTCCCTTCACTATGCTATGCAACTGCTCCCCACTATAGATTCAAAAGTACTAGTTTAAGATTTACATATGAAAATGAATGTCCATCAACCAGCAAAGAGTTTTATACTGATAACACATTAAGTAAATGTTGGTTCCCTTTATTTCTCTTATTTTGAGCAATGCAACCACAGATGGAAGGAAGAAGGTCTGTTTATAATGATGACCTTGCTACAAGAGGCTTCTGTCTTAGTTTTACATAATGATACCATGATTGTTTTTTCTTGGAAACAAATTATAGATGTCCATAAAATTGACAAAGGAACAAATTGGGCAACCCTGGATTCGTTCTGAAGCTTGAAATCCTTTATGGGGAAAAATGCACATTAAAGGGAGTTTTCCCCCTGTTAAGTAGTGCCTATTTTAATCATAACCTTTGGAAGGAAATTTAAATGTAAAAAGATGAAAAATTAAAAGAACTATAAATAACAACAAATGACTACCTTGTAAATACAAAGCCACATTCACTCCTGGGGCTGTTATGTCTACAAACTATTTGAACAACAGTTAATAAGCACATTCCCAATGAAAGAAAAAAGCTAACTGATGTTTCATCTGAGTGCACCCTTTGTTGAGCATGTTCGGAAATGTAGAGCTGGGAGATAGGGATTTCTGTGCTTTTCACATTAAGACATATGCATGTGCCCACCAAAGAAAATAAAGAGTTTTTCAAGTTCCCCAAATATTCCTTTGCTAATATTCATCTCTGTTAAAAAAAAATAATAGCATGCTCTGCTTGGATTAGCTGCAAAATCATCTACCTTTCTTGTTGGTTTTCCTTTTCTCTGTGTTCTCATGCTGAGATAACCCATATATGGTTCACAGACTGCTGTCACCTTGATTCACATGTTGTTTATTAGGCTTGTCTTTTTGTGACCAGTGGGCTGGGCCAGGGACAGCAGAGTCCTGCTTGACTCTTTCCTCTCAGCAAGAGCAGAGCAGTGAGTTACGACCTAACCTATTTTCACCCTATCTTCTACAGTCTCAAATGCAAACCTGGGGTACTGTAGGACTAAGGATATAGGCTTGGTTTTTAGAAATTAGACTGAACATTTTTTGAGCCACAGAGAATGAGGGAAGTCCCCAATAAGTTGTGCTTTTTCCTTCTTTAAATTTTCATTATCCCCATAAATCAATGTCTCTCTCCCTCTCTTTCTTTCTCCCTCTCTCTACCTTTTATTATCTTTTAGGGCAAATATCACTACTACTCCTCTCCAGGTCATGTTATTTTATATAAAAATAATGTTTTTCTTTTTGAGTGGTCTAGCACACAAACATGCTATGAAGTTATTAAAGCCAGCTGAAGAGGATAAAATCAATTTTTAAAATAATTGTTTGGTTTTCAGATTACTTGGTTTCAAGTTCTAGCTCCATCAGTTATTGTCAGTTATTGTTATTGTTCTAGCTCAAAAGTTATTGTCTTTTGACTATGAACAAGTTATCTAGCTTTTCTGAGTTTTATTTTCTTCATCTATAAAAGAGGAAGGATAATAGTCATTTGATGGAGTTGGTTTGGTAATTCAATGAGATGGTTTGTAAGGATGCTTAGCATGGAACCTAGTGGAGTTAACCTTTTGGCATATGCCCCTTGAGTTTTAGAGTTTATTAGGACAAGAAAAAATTGGCTAGATTCAGGTGAAGAATGCACTACAATATAAACTAATTGAGCAAAATGACCTATTTTCTCCAGGCTTGAAATATAGATATTCAGAAGGAACATCTGTGTGTGATAACTTATTTTTATTCAGAACCTATTATACTAGTAGGGGCTAATCTACAGCTTTTTAAGTAAACATTATCTATGTGAATCCTTTATCACCTATTTTTACTCTATAACTGAGGAAACCAAGGCTCATAGATAGTGAAGACCTTATCCATAATCAATCAGACTCAATGGCAAAGCAAAGATTTAAAGCCAGTGTCTGACTTAGATGCCTTTTTTTTTTTTTTTTTTTTTGCAATTCCAACTCATCAGAGAAGTTGAATGCAGCCTGGGTTTGCTTGTCAGGACCATTCAAAATATAGAATAGTAGCCTTTATTTCTATGGTAAATATATGAATATTTTGAAACATACCTACTACTTTCAAGATTTTTTAAATAGGTCACTTGTTCCAAGCAAGAGATTTTTTAAAAAACTTTTGAGTCCAGGGAGCCTTGCTTTATCTTTATTTTACGATTGCCTTACAAAGAATATGGCAGAACTTCTTCTTTAAGCTTTTCTTGTGTTTTATGCTCATGCTAATTACACCATGTACAAAGGAGTTTCACATATGTTTACAAAACAAACCCTTACTATACTTTTGTAATTACAAAGCCTGCCACTAAATTACTGTTTCATGTGTTTGTGTTTCAATTATTAACTGTGGCGGCATATAACTAAAGCTGAAAACATGTCATTTCTATGATAATAAGAAACACAATTAGCAGCGTATCTATTCCCCACACAAAATATATTCATTTGCATTCTGTCTCCTTGTATTATTTAACTGTATTTAGGCCAAGTCATGTCATTTCTCTGTTACCTTTTTTTCAATCTGGAAGAACTCTGTCTTATTTTATAAGTGCTTTTATGATGTCTAAATAAACATAACTGGGAAAGGTGACGATCCACAGACACGGCCCTCACTCATTCAGTTGGTTATTTTCTGAATTTTTCTTAAAACTCACAATTCGTCTGAGTACTGGTATTTTTAAACTCAAGAGATGTGTGCATAATACAGCTTTGCAAATAAATTATATGGTTTTACCAATCTCTTTTCCTGAGTGGTAAGCCATGGCTCTTCATTACTTGTGATCCATGGGCAAGTGGGAAAGCAGCTATAATTGTCTGGGTTGCAATTCACTTCATATTAACCAGAACTCTTTGGGTGATATTTATGAGAAACCCAGCTCAAAACAGAATTAGCAAAAATATGAATCAATATCAGAAAATTGGGTCTCACACAGAACTCAAGCATAAGAATGCACCTGTACCTAAGGGATGAATTGAGGTCAGGAACTCAAAACCCACCCAATTTGGGTTGTCTCTCTGTTTATCAAAGGTCTGCTTCTTTCTTCTCTTTTTTCACTCTCTGGCTTTATTCTGCTTTGATCCTTCCCCTGCTATGGTCACAGGGTGGAATCACCTTGATCCTACATGGCAGCAACTTCTGAAATCTTGTGGATTAATGATTGCACATTTGTGATTATGAGGAGAAATTGCTAGGAATAGGAGTGCTGGTCATACAATCCAGTTCACTACTCACACATATGCACAAATTTGCATATTCAAATCCATGGTATATTTAAAAGTCAAAAAAGTATTTTCAAACATATTGCCTACTTAGGTATGGGCCATGCTCTCAGATTACATGAAAATCAAATATGTTGTAGTATAGGAACGGACGATGGTCTCGCTGCCTACAGTGATATAATAATAATAATAATAATAATAATAATAATAATAATAATGATAGGTGCTATTGAGCTATTGCCTTTGAGTGAGGTAATAAGATTTAAACACATATTCAAATTTAATTTATACAACACCACAAAGTGGAAAATATTATTATACCCATATAATAATAATATTATACTAACATCACTATCACATGATGAAAAGAAGGCTTAGAAAGGGCAAACGCTGTCTCCAAATTGCTCAGCTGTGAATTGCAAAGCTAGGTTCATTCTGTAGGCTCTGGGGCTACAAAGCCTGTGCTGTTAAACACTAAATAGTTTATAATTGCATTCTATTTTCATAGTTCTGCCCTCTGTTCAGGACTTCAAGGTCAATTCCTAAAACCTAAGCATCCAGAACATTCTATGCAGTCATGTTTTGATGGATTGAGATAAATTGGTAGGTGATAAAATTATGCTAATTGCAAAGGGCTTGTAATTGTAGCAGAAATTGTCTCTGATCAGTTTTTGGGCATCATTTGTATCTCAGTGCAGGTCTCTGTTAGTTTTTATCTGCCTAACCAGTTCTCTTTTCTAATGTCTACTTCTTTACCCTGAATATGTTTTTTTTCTTTTGTATTCTTTTTCCTGAGAATAGGATTCTGTGATTGTTATCTATTTTTTTCTTTAAAACTTGAAGAGCAAAATAAAACACAAAACTATACTCAAACAAAACAAACATGTATATGGGTCCTTTATAACCACCTGTGCACATGTCACTCACATTTGAATATATATGAATATTTAGTCATATTTGATTCAGAACATCTTTAAGAGCTAAAATAAGTATTATAGAAATATTATAGCTAATGTGAAAGCCCTTCATGCTCCCCTGTTAAGTCCCCTTTTCTTTCCTGTGTATTCAGTCCACATTTTAACCTTTTACTACAAATATGTTTGTCAACCATATATTGAGCTGTTTTATATATTTTTTAATTTATATTATTGGTATCAAAAGATATATGGTACTGTTTTGTTTGCTTTTTTTCAATTCAATATTATGTACTTGGGATCTCTATTCATTGTCATTTATTTTAGTATTGGATAATATTCTAATATAAGTATTATCGGACTTATTAACCTATTAATGGACCATTAAGTATTTCTAAGTTTTTACTGTATAAATCAATGATGCAATAATATGCTCAAGTCTTTTTATACAAATATTTAAAATTTATATATACATATATATAATATTCTTAGAAGTAGAATTTCTAGGCTTTGTATATTTTCATCTTTATTAGATATTGTCCACTGGCAATGTGCTTTCCAAAAAGATCACATTACATTGTGTTTTCACCATCAGTATGTGAATCACTCTTTCCTTGCATTCTCATTACTGCAAATATTGTCCCACTTTAACATGTTTATCAATGTGGTAGGTAAGAAAAGAGAGCATGCCGAGCGTGGTGGTGCACGCTTGTAATCCCAGCATTCGGGAGGCTGAGACCGGAGGATCCGGGTTTGCGGCCAGCCTCAGCTACCTAGTGAGGCATACTCCGCAACTTAGTGAGACTCGGTTTCAAAATAAAGAATTAAAAAATAGGGCTGGGGGTATAGCTCAAAGGTAGAATGCCCCTGAGTTCAATCCCCAGCACCGCAAAAAAAAAAAAAAAAAAAAAAAAAAGAGAGAGCATGATTTTTACTAAGAATTTTCCCTGATAACTAGTGTGACATTCAATTGAGCTGTTGACCAAACACATCCAGCTGTGCACCTTCTGTTTTTGTGGGTCACATCACTAGTTTTAGCCACAGCATTATTTGCTGAATTGGAGTCCCCAGAGCTCTTTCCCTCAGATTTGGTGACTGCTAATATTTGCAGTGGTGGCTACATTAGTTATTAGGGCCTTGGACAGAACCCTCCGATGATTTGCAAGGGGATATGGACCATGAGTGAGAAATAAACCTATGTTACTAGGGTTCAGAGTTTGATTGAGGTAGTATAACCTAGCCTATCCTGACAAATACTATTTATGTGATCAAGTGTTTTCATGAATTGCTATGTATTTTTTTGCCTTTCAATTTTTTGTGCATATTCTTTGTCTATTTTTCTATCGAGTCAGAATTTTCTTACTGATTTGGAAGAGTTTTATAATATTAAAAATAATAATACTTTACCTTTTTCTAATCTGTTCTTTGTACATGTATTTTGTTTATTATATAGTTTACTAACCAAATCTTTCATATTTTATGTAACTAAGTTTAATAATATACTTTTATCATTTGTGCTTTTATATATTAAGAAATCCTTCTGCCATTATTTCTTAAGATTATTGCCAATATTTTCTTCTAATGGTTCTAAACTTATATTTTTCACCTTTAGATCTTTTCATACATTTGGATTTAATTTTTGCTTTGTTATTTATGGTGTGTTTTGCAGATGCTGTTGATGCCCAATCCAAACTACTAGAGCTCTCTGAAGCCCCAGAAGATTCCTGTACGCTGACTGCCTCTAAAACAGTCTCTACACCTCTCTTCTCTGCCTGGGAAGCTTTCTTTGACACAAGTGAGGTAGCTGCGCCCTGAACAGAAGTGGGGAGTAATGTCCTAGCACAGCCTTCAAACAATGGGCTCCATGGATAAACACTACATTTTCCCATGCTCTAGGGCATAATTCTGAGGGGTATGGCACTTGTTTTCTTCCAATGTTCCCATGAGGATTAAGCCCCAGTTGCCACGAGCAGTAACCTACTCTCACACACACACACACCTTTTTAAAGTTTTTTCTCTACTCTTCTCACTTTCTTCTATTTGCGCTTTCAAAGATCCACTTCCAAATAAAGTATATGTGCACCCAAGTCCTTAACTTCATATCTGCTATTGAAGGAATCCAAACTCAGATAACATGTAACATGATTTACTTTGGTTGTTGGAAAGCCATTTTTTTCCCTCAATGCCACGAATGAAGAAAAATCCATTTTTCCCTCACAGATTTGAAGAACATAGTCTTATACACACTTGGTCCTGTATTTTACCTTTCTGATCTATTCTACTCATGTATTTCCATCAAAACTACATTATTTTAACACTGAGGCTTCTAACATGTCTTTCTTATCTGACCATGTGAGTTCTTACGTCCTTTTTTTCTTAGAGAGTATCTTACCTATTTTAGTCCCTCGTGCCTGCCAAATGAATCTTAGAATTATTTTGGTGAATTCCATGAAAGATCCCAACAGAATTAACTTTAGCAGCTTATGCAATGCATATATCAATATAGAGATAGTTTGCATATTTCTCTGCCTTCATTAAACTAGAAATTCAGTGAAATATTCCAAAATTTTTAAGAAAAAAATTCTCCACAGACTTTAAACATCTTGTACTAAGTATATTGTTGGGTTAAGGTTTTTATTCTATATAATCAATATGATCTTTTGTGAGTATTACATTTTAATTAGTTATTGTTGACATCCACTGTTGCACATTAATATTTTTGTTTGACAAATGTTAATTTATCCTCAGTTCTGTGTCAAGCACTATAGTAGTTGTTGACGATACAGTAGTAAGAAGATACTCAACATCTGTGCCTCCAGGAGCTTACAGTCCAATGGGGCAAGATGTGTAATAATAGGTATCTATGTCAATAAAAATAAAGGTATAAGGGGAAAGAACATAGCTTATGCATTATGAGAGTTCAGGAAAGATCTCTCTGGGCAGCATAAGCAAGACTATAGTGAGGAAGAAAACTACTCAGATAACTTGTGGGATGATTTCTCCTGACACAGAATAGCATGTGTCAAGGTCCTGGGACAGAAAGGTCCTCAGAGCTCTAACATTTCATTCAGAAATCTTGATGAACTATTTTATTTATTTTGACAATTTAATTTGACATTCTATTGAAATTCTACATAGACAATATTGCCTTCTGTAAATTATGAAAGGTTATAATTTTCTTATCACTTTCTATATTTATTTATATTTCTTCTGTAACATTGGCATTGACTAAAATCTCTAGTGCAATGTTAAAGAAAGAGAAAGTGACAGTGGGCATGGTTTTCTTAACTTTAATGAGAATACATCTAGATATTTTAAATATCTTTATTAAAAACCATTTGTGAAGTTAAGAAGATGCTTTTTGCTATCCTCTCACTACTGAGTTTTTGTCAATTTTTTTTTATTTGGCAATAAGTAGTACGTTTTTCTGTAAGACTTTTTAGTGAAAAATAGCAGTCAACTCTACCACTCCTCTTTCTTTTTATCTTTCTTTTTGTAGGAGGAGGATACTGGGGATTAAGGATTGAACCCAGGAGCATTCTACCTCTGAGCTATACTCCAACCCTTTTTGTTTTTTATTTTTGAAACAGAATCTCTCTTAGTTACTGAGAGTCTTGCTAAGATGTTAAGGCTGACCTTAAACCTGTGATCCTCCTGTCTCTACGTCCCAAGTTCTGGAATTACAGATGTGCCACTGTGCCCAAATTCTACCATGCCTCTTACCTCTGATCCTATCCCAAGATATATCACTTTTAACTTTTTTCATTCTTTTTTGGGGGGATAGCCTCCATATTTCTGAATAATCTAATCATATGCCATTACAGTTTTAGGCATATTTTAGACTTCTTGTTAGAGAAATTTATGATTTAACTCTTTTCACTACTCTATACTTTCCCTACCCCTCCTTCTTATGATAATTATATTGAAAATTTGGTTAATACAACATTCATTAATATGATTGTGATATATTGATGTAGACATATGCATGTGTGAAGTTTTCTTCTGCTCCTTTTGTCTGATTCTTCTACTTTTCTTCCCTTTTTATGTATTTGTGTTTGTCTCTTCCTCAAATGTTTAGTTATCCATCAGTGCCTTTTCATATTCAAGTGTGAAACACAAAGTAGGTAATCAAAAATGGAGATATTGAGTTCAGTATACAGTGAGTTCACTATAAAGTGACAAAGCAGTTATTATTGGGTCTTGGGCAGGTCAATTTTCTCAGGTCAGTTTTCTCAAAGAGGCATCCCAAAAAGGTTTATCCGGAAAGAAGAAGAAAAGCTATACATCCAGGGTCAAAGGGAGAAGAGGCAAGCATTCTAATACATCAGGATGTAAATGCTCAGTGAGCCCCTTTGTTTTCATGGTAGCTGCCTCAGCACTAAAGTTTTTGCTTGAACTCCCTCCAGTTTAAGAGGGTAAATCTCTAGGTTTCTATTTTCCTGGACTGGGTGGATAGTGATCTTGCTCTGTTGGTTAGATGAGAATACCTAGGGTTTTAATGATTTTACATGCAATTTTTCAGTGAGTCTGCTATTTAGTAGCACCTACTACACCTTCTTGAAATGGTGTGTCTCTAAGTCCTGTGTTTTTCTGGGCACTAAAACAGCAATTGCCTTATTCCTTGGCTCCCCATCATCACACTACTCCACAAAAGCAAAATTAGCTTCTCAGAGGATGTGAATCCTCCTGCCACTCAGCTTCAAGCATGTTAAGAACATCTTCTACCAGTTTTTCCTATTCCATTCTCCTTGTACTCTCTGTCCTTCAAATATCTGTATCATTTAAATGTGATTTCATAAAGAAGTTAAGTGAGTGAAAGCAAGGATGGTTTTTAATGCCAGTGAAGAACTAACCAAGTTGCTAATTTAAATGGATTCTATTGAGTCAAACTGTGAGAAATCAGACAATAACAATACTAAATGTAATTACTTATAGTAATATCATTATAGTTAACTGGAATAAGTTGAGTCTGTGAAAGATCATAGGTCTTAAATGATACTTACATAAGGGAGGCTATAATGACTATAATGCCAATAGGGATAATTATAATAGGACATGTTTATTTTTTATTGATTTAATAGAATAGGGTTTGTAGACTGATATTTTACTTGGTGAAGGATTTTGAAATTATTACACACAACTTCAGTTCTTGCTTACCTGCTTGGAAAGCATTCAAACAAAAAGCACAAATGGGAATTCAGGAGGTTTATTTATAGAGGTGAAGGCACCATATGAGAAAGGCTATAAAGAGAGGGGAAAGGGTCACACTCCAAGGGAAAGCATCTGGAACACCATTCCCAGGAACAGAAAGGTAGCCTGGGGAAAAGGGGTTACGCTCCAGAGATGGAGTCTGGAGCAGTCTGGGAAAGCGGTGTGGACTCCTCCACGTGTTGGCTTTTAGTCACTCTGGACACCTTCTTTATAAGGATTACATTTGGAATGATTGACTGCCCTTTGCATGTTGCACTTTGGTGACCCTGCATTGTTTCCACACCTCCTTCCCATAGGGTAGGGGTCAAGGTGAGCAAGTCTCTGCAGGTAAACTTCCAGTTCATTCTAGTGGACACCACCTGCTAACGTCTAGCTAGCTACCTAACAGTATGAATATTCAATTGTTCCTATTTGGAAAAACAAAAACAAACAAACAAACACATGAGACTTTCAGTAAACCACATAGTTTTAGAACAAGGGGAAGAAAAAAATAACTAAAAATGATGGACTATGGGTGTGTGGTTTAAAAAGGCTTCTAGAAAAACACCAAATTCAAAGGTTGTAAATCATGGCTAAAACTATACACAAAGGTTGGTATTGGGACCTGGAAGGGGTAGAGGTGGTAAGTAGGTGATTCCCTCTCCTACAGGCTCCTCTGGTGTCAGTGCAGATTATAAACTCATGAACTCAAGGTCCTTCCTTTGCTGAAATGATGTAAACCTCACTATGCTCAGCAGTTAACCCTAGTATAAACCAAGCATTTAGATTCATTAAATTATTATAAGCATATGTATAAAAGAAGATAGGCATTTTACTAACGCACCAAGAAGAAAGCAATGACTTTTCTCATATGAATAGTGTGTATTACATGACCATGAAAAAATGTCTAAATTTATACAATGTGTATCCTAAACCAATTAGATAGACAAAAGAATTGGGTTGGAGGAACTGAGTAGTACTGGATTACATTCTTATTTCACCTTTAGTTTTGGTGTTGTATTTTGTTATGTCAATTGTTCTTGATCCAGGAATTCTTGGTTTTGCTGTTGCTGGTATTTGTGTTCTCTTGCCTAAGGAAATGAATGATATGTGGTCCAGGGAAGTCATGGTGTGATAGTTTGAGAAAATTATCTTTCGGAAAAAAAAGTTTTATCTTTCAGATCATCAGAACCAAGCTAAAGTGTTCTGTTCCTCTGTGTAGAAATCTTATTTTCCAACTCTACAAGCGAATCATACTGATATTTTAAAAATAAAATGAAATATTATCTCTTCTATAAGTGACCCTGATCCAATGTTGTTAATAATCTTAGAAATTCCTTCTCAGGGGAAAATTAATTGTCCTTTTAACTGTAACTATAATAGACATTGTCCTAGGCATCAGTGCAGTTGGTATAAAGTATCATTTTAGGTGTGGTGAATTGGTTAAACACATTTCTTCAATAAATTTAATCTATTTAAAATACCATGTCATAGTCACCTTGTACTTCTCAGCTCAGTATCTTGAATAAATAGTAAGTAAAAAGGAAATGCTTGGAAAAATTATCAGTTTTATGGCCATTTTTATGGCTATGGTCTGCTCAAAGAGTAGCATAAAACACAAGACAGAAAAAGTGTTCCATATTCTTTCTATAAAGGGATCTGCAGAATTGCTAAAATTTATATATAATAATTCACCAGTTATTAAGGGAAGAAAACAGGCTATCTCCTGGAATAAGTAACACCTGTTCTAGAACAGCTCTAAAGCAACATCTCAATCCAATTTGAGAAGACATCCAAACGAGTAATGGGAAATACATTTCTTTTGAACAGGTTATGTCCATGATGAGCTGTTGGAGGGCTTTTGCGAAGAATCTTGATATACAATGATAACTATACCAAATCAAACTAGTGGACAGATCTACAGTCTTTGGCAAATGCTGGATGTCCTTACATTAAGGAAGATATTTCCTCTGGTGGTTAGGAGTTATCTATTCTTAAAGCAATTTTGTTTAACAAAGTAATCAAACCATTATTGATATAGCTGACTTAAATTTTATTGCAGCTAGGAGATTGGACCCTTAGAACTAAAGAAATAGCACTTCAGATCTTTGATCTGCAGCAATAACAGAAAGTCTTTGGACAAGTTAAATAGCTTATCTTTGTATTCTATTTCCCATTTGACAAAATGAAAATATGTTTATCTCTGACCAATGTTGTGTAAATATATAATATTTAAAACACCTACCTAAGTGCTTCTCACCTAATAAATGCTAAAACCTGTCAGTTATCACCACCACCACCACCACCATCATCATCATTATCATCATCATCTTTTTTATTAACAAGAAACTCAAACTCACTGATTTATTAGGGGCATATAATCCAATAGACATAACAAATTAGTGTCAATAAGTGTCAGATGAAAATTAAATAAATACGTGGAATACACAGAGAACAGGAGCAAATTTCCTCTTGCCATTTTTCCTTCTGTTTATCAGTCAATGCTATTGAATATAGTGAGAAAATAACAAAATTTTTAAAAGTAACTTTATAAATTCCTCTTTGCACACTTGTCCATCTATGTATGCTGTTTCCTTTAGATTGTGAGGACCTTTAGGCCAGAGACTGAATTTAACCTACTGTTTAATATGAGCATTTATTTATTCAGTCTTAAAACTTCACTCTTGAATAAGCTGCCTTGGAGCTAAGGAGATCAGGCATCCCACTTTTTTTTTTTTTGAGGGATTATTTCATTTTTTTTTCTTAGTGCATTTTATGGGTGGCCTGTAAAATCCTAAGAGTATGGCAATTTCTCCCCCCCCCCCATTTTTTCATATTGCAAATATGTTTACTCTAGTGTAGTAGGATTGCCATTCTTTGGTTTAGCAGTAGCTCTGCAGTCAATACTTCTTTAGCATTTTAGAGCATGATTCTGCTCAGACTCTCTGCCTTTACAAGTTCTGGAATTAATAAGTGGTGAGTAATAATCATTTACTTTACACCACGACCAGAATGAGACAGTCTCAAATATAGTATTTAAATGAATCACCAAACAATTCCAATTATAATCCCCATTTTACAGGTGATAGAAGTAAATGATTTGCCTAAGTCTGTTCAACTCAAAAGGTAGTACTGGAATTGTTGGAACACGAAGATATTGAGAAGAGAGCCAGGTGGGGGGGGGTCAACAAAATAGATCAAAATATAGATAAGGATTGCATTAGGGAACACTGTTTTACCTTGCTAAGGGATTTGACCTTGGAGATCATTGGTTCTTAAATTGAAAATTTATAGATATTATCTCATATGACTACTACGAATGTAAGTTATTTCTCTCATCCCTTCTCTAATCTGGTAAGTATAGAGTGGGGACTAGAATCTGTATTTCAACAAGTAGACCAAGTTATTCTGTTGGTGGGCAGTTGGTTCCTTAAGACCACTGCTGTAAGCCATGGGGAGTGCCTGAAAGATATGTCAATGCATTTCCAGATGAATTTAAGGACTGATTTTTCTATGTCTGTGAGGAGCACCCTTGGTAATTTAATGGGTATTGCATTGAATCTGTAGATCAGTTTTGGGAGGATGGCCATTTTGATGATATTTATTCTGCCTATCCAAGAGCATGATATGTCCTTCCATCTTCTAAGGTCTTCATCAATTTCTTTCTTCAACTTTTTGTAGACTTATAGAGGTCTTTTACCTCCTTGGTTAGGTTTATCCCTAAGTATTTTATTTTTCAGGGTGCTATTGTGAGTGGAATTGTTTTATGGATTTCCTTTTCAGTGGATTTATGATTGGCATACAGGAAAGCTTCTGATTTTTTAAGATTGATTTTGTATCCAGACACTGCTGAATTTGTTGATCAGTTCTATAAGTTTTTTGGTTGAGTTTATTGGGTCTTCTAAGTATAATATCATGTCGTCTGCAAAAAGGGATAGTTTTAGTTCTTCTTTTCCTATTTTTACCCCTTTGATTTCCTTGTCTTGCCTTATTGCTCTGACTAGAGTCTCAAGTACTATATTGAACAGAAGAGGTGATAATGGACATCCTTGCCTTGTTCCTGTTTTTAGTGGGAACTCTTGCAATTTCTCTCTATTTAATATGATATTGGCCGTGGGCTTATTGTATATTGCCTTTATGATGTTGAGGTGTGTTCCTTCTATTCTGATTCTCTAAGTTGCTTTTAGCATGAATGGATGTTGGATCTTATCAAATGCTTTTTCAGCATCAATTGAAATAATCATGTGATTTTTGTCTTTGATTCTGTTTATGTGGTGAATTACATGGATTGTTTTTCGTATGTTGAACCAGCCTTGCATCCCTGGGATGAACCCGACTTGGTCATGGTGGATAATTTTTTTTTTTTTTTTTTTTTTTTTTTTTTTTTTTTTTTTTTTTTTTTTTTTTTTTTTTTATGATTCAGTGTAGTGTTACTCATTTTGCTAGGAGATCTTCTTTTTTTTTTTCTTTTTTTTTATTTATTTTTAATTTTTTAGCATGGAATTTTATACATTTCTTGGGTACAACAGGGTTAATTACACATTTTTGTTGGGTACAAACTAGTACAGGTAAAGACATCCATGCACATATTTCTCATTAACCCTTCCCCAATTCCCACCCACCCTCCCCCTATCTCCTGGTCAGTTTAGTGATTGACTTTGATGTG
>PVLC010002347.1:47008-117136 GCA_004027655.1 Graphiurus murinus | reverse complement strand
GGTGAGTGACCTTGATATGATTGTGTACGAACATCATGTGCTTTAGGGTGTCCCTCTGCCCCCTGCGTCCACTACACTTAAATCAACTTCGTTGCTTATCGAGGATCACTCCTTTTCATCTGGAGACCCTCCTATGCCCCTTCTTCTCCCTAGCATCCACATATTAGGGAGAACATATGCTTCTTAACTCTTTGTGACTAACTAATCTCACTTAGCATAATGTTTTCCAGTTGCATCCATTTCCCTGCAAAGAACATGATTTTATTCTTCTTTATGGCTGAGTAAAATTCCATTGTGTACATATCCCATAGTTTTGTAATCCATTCATCTGTGGTTGGACATCTTGGCTGCTTCCATAGTTCCTTGGCTGCTATTGTGAATTGAGCTGCTATAAACATAGATACACGTGCATCGGTCTGATAATTTGGTTTCCATTCTGTTGGGTATATACTCAGTAGTGGTATTGCTGGATCATATGGTAGGTTCACTCCCATTCTTCTGAGGATCCTCCATACTGTTTTCCACAGTGGTTGCACAAGTTTGCAATCCCACCAACAATGTATTAGGGTTCCCACTTCTCCACACCCTCGCCAGCAGGTGTTGTTGTTCATGTTTTTTACGATTGCCATTCTGACTGGAGTTAGGTGAAATTCTTAACAGCACTATTCGACAGTTCTGGTATTTCCCTATCTTATAGATGAGGAATAGGAAAGGTGGTAAGTAGCTTTCTTAAGGTTATACAACCAAAAGACAGAAATGGATGTTCGAATCTAGATGTTCTAGAGCATAATTCTAGAATCTATACTATTAAATATGATTCTGTGAAGCCGGGCATGGTGGCACACAATTGTAATCCCAGCATTTAGGAGGCCGAGACCTGAGGATCCGGGTTCGCGGTCAGCCTCAGCTACCTAGTGAGTCATTCCGCAACTTAGTGAGACCTTGTTTCAAAAATAAAGAATAAAAAATAAGACTGGGGATGTAACTCGGAGGTTGAATGCCCTTAAGTTCAATCCCCAGTACCGAAAAAAAAAAAATATATATATATACATATATATATGTACATATATATATGTATATATATATAGGATTCTGTGCTGCTTCTTTCCCAGATTTCCCTTTTTAATTTCACTGATTATTTCAGCAAATACTCTTTTGAGCCCCTGCTATGAACCAAGTGCTATTCCAGTCAACAAAACAGAAAAATCCCTGTCCTCTCGGACTTTATCTTTTACTGGTGAGGAGAGAAAATAAGTAAGATAAGGAAAAGGTGTAGTTCACAATATGTAAATAAGTAATAGAAAGAAAAGCCAGCAGGTAAGAAAAGAAGCAAGTGAATTTTGTTTTCTAATTATAGACAAAAACTTCTAATCTCCTGCTAAGAAAAAGTTAGTTATAAATTCACCTCCTAATCTGGGAATGATCTTACTGATACTTGTTTTAGAGAACTGAGCTAGACTGAGCAGTGGAAAAAGAAGTACTTCTGTCCATGAAAGTATTTTCAACAGACTCTTTTGTTCCTGTGACACTTCAGTGTTTGCTTTTATAGCAAGGTGAGGCTACTGCACCAAATTTTATAGCTGTGCCAAAAGGTCATAGCAGTGACCCTAGGGTCCCATAGACCTGGCAGGTACACACTCAAAAGCTTGAGATAGTTTAGGAGCAAAGGGTGCACATGTGCAGCTACATGTGTGGAAGTGGGCATGCGTGTGTGTGTGTGTGTGTGTGTGTGTGTGTGTAAAGAATGGGAAGAAAGAGAACGTACTCTGTTGACTTTGCATGTTGTCCACCCAAACCCACTGTAAATTTCAATTGTCACTGTAAATTTCAATTGAATAGGATGCAACGTCCTCTATCAAAATAAAATTGTTAAGAGTAATTAAAGCAACTTTTAATTAACTGAATAAATTTGAAGAAGTAGCAGGCTTTATGCATACATGGTACAGAATGATTGAGAAATGAAAGTTAATGGTGGTACAGGCCTCTATGTAGTATTTAAGCACAGAAAATTTCCTCCTGAGACATGATATTCTGTGAGTTTTGAAGTCTGTGTGAGCAAGGGTTGTGGGTTTTAGGTGAGAGACACTCTGCCTCCCCCTGCCTCCCCCTGGGTGCATAGCACTCCTTTAACATTCTCAGCCCAATCAAAAGGGAAGTGTCCTTTCCTGATCCTTGGCATCACTTCCCACCAGGTTGGGGCACTGTTGGGATCATGGCCTAAAGGAACTTTCCATTGCATTGGCTGGTCACTAGGGATTTTAGTGTATACATCTGATTTTTGTGTCCTCCTTTCTTTAAAAAATTAAAAAAGTTCTACTGAAGATGAAATAATTTTATTCTTGGGATCCTTGTAAAAGGTGTCATCTTCTCATATTGCAATTATTTTTTTTTCAGAATGTCACAAATTTTACATGACTTTGATTAAATGGATTTTTCCAGTATACATAGATTACACACAGTCAGACTGACTCCTCTTCAAAATAAAAATATATTTTTCTTCTACATCCTCAACTTGCAGGCAATAATAAAATTTTAGCTTTGCATTAATTATACTGGTTGAATTACTACTCTCACAGACAGGAGTAGTGACACAGGCCTATAATACCAGTACTTGGGAAGCTGAGACAGAAGGATTGCAGTTTCAAGTACAGCTTCAATAGCATCATAAATAAATAAATAAATAAATAAATAAATAAATAAATAAATAAATAATAAATGAATAAAAATGAATGAATAGGACTGGAGGTATAGCTTGGAATTAGAATATCCCTGGGTTCAATCTTCATTACAAAAATATTAGTAATGTCATAAACATTAATTTCACTCTAAAGTTATAATAATAACCATAATTAGAAGGACTGAGAATTTAGGATGTATAATGAATTGTTGTCAGTACCTCGGCCATACCATAAATAACTATCATGTTTGTAAGTATCAACAGTCCCATGCTGGGATTTTTTATGACTGTGAAATTACAGGCCAATTTATTTATTTCTTGTTAAGTATTTCACATAAGTAATGGCAAGGTTATGTTAATTGTGTTCAATTTACAAAAATGCTAAAGATTTCGCTAATTATCTTTCTCAACTCAAACAGTATCATCTTTAAATACCCAAAATATAACCCTACATCAAAATATTTCCTTCTTCTTGCATCCTCAAAAAAAAAAAAAGTTTTATAAAAAGCCAAAGGAAGACTCTTAAGAAAGTAAGTCTAAGTCTAGTTGTAGTTTGCTTGTTCAGGAATCTTCTCTGTGGAAGTAAATAGAAGTGAAGTCAGAGTCAAACAATCAGTGTTTATCCTGGCATTAAAATTCATATAATTTGGTTATGAGTTTGTCATCTAAGTATGTGGTTCTGGTCATCTGTGTCATGGACCATCCACTCTCCTCTTGTCTAATTGTGCAAAGAACTCAAGCTCAGCCTGTGGGGATGGATGTTTGGTCAGTTGTTCTACACAGTACTGTACCTGTATGTTTGTGTAGCTAATAAAGACTAACCTACCCTCTGGTGGATTTTCATGACTTATATTTATTGTGTTTTAAGCAGTCCATGTAAATATTGGCCTGGAGATGACTTAATGTGACTTTTTGTAGATAAGCACTATCAGGTTTTCATCAATATACTATGCGTATTGCATATCTCTTTTGCAAAGTTAAACTAACATTTCCATAGTTTTAGAAATGTTTTTTCTCATTTAATATTATACCATGAAATTTTAATGATTTCCCCCAATATTGAAAAGCATTTTTCATAAATATTATTTTAATGTCTGTATTGATGAATGCATTAGGTTGAAACCTGCAAAATTAGTGATATTTGGCCTCTTTTAACCTATGATATATATTTTTAAGAGAAAGTTTGATTAAATAAGTAGTGCTTTTATTTCTTCTTATTTGAGAAACAGCAAAAGATGTATGCAGGAAGGTGGAGAGGGCTCCCTGAGTACCTCACAACCTGCTAGCCAGTGGTCAGATATCGTTTCAGAGATTTGGGGCTGTTTCAACTATTGCTTTTAAGATAGTGCATCTACTCATAAACACCCCACTAAAAATGACACAATATATTTCTAGCCTATAAATTCTGAATAAATAAAAGAGAATTGCTATGAATTTTGTTAAAACAGTAAACCTTTTGAGAAAAAAGTTTAGATGGTGGTCATTTTGGCATCAAATGATAGCAACCAAATAGTTATTTTTATCATCTTCCCATTAGACAAGAAAGACTTGGAACTTAGGAATTAATGACAACAGCCAGCAAACTTTCTTATTGTGCAACAAACAAGAGGTGGAAATGCTTCTGAGTCTCCACTCAGAGGTACAGAAAAATTAAGGTTGACACTAAAATAACTTTGGCTTACATACAACTCACAGCAAATGCTAAATAATGAAAAAATATGTCTTTTAGGTCTAAAATTTTCTGGGTAGTGAGAAAATACGGAGCATAAATCATATCAAACTATTCCTGGCATTAGGCCTTCAGGATGCATTTGTTTGAAATCAAGGGCCAAATTGCCTGGAAGAGCAAAAACTGCTCGATGCCAGCTGAGGCAGAATGCCAGTCTTGGAACGGACACATCATTTCTGGAGAGACCCATGTGCACAACCCTCGTTTGCCTTCAAAGTAGTTCCCTTGAATTGATTTTGTAAATTAACAATATTAGGCCTCTGTAGGAGAGAAAGTGCATTAGTCACACTACTCTTACTTTACCCAGCAAAGAAATCCATTGTTCTTTTGTAATAAAATGGTCCCGGGCAGGGGTGAGGAGGAATTCTGCCACATCAGGTAAAAGGAATTACATTCGGTTTTCAGGCAGGTTTAATGAGGAATTTTAATAATGAGAGAAAAAAAAAAAAAAAAAAAACCAATGAGCATAACTTCACTAAACAACTGTGAGAGGGAAACTAAACTGGCTCCTGTTTTTACAAGTATATGTGACCATCGTTGAATAGATGCCAAGCATCAATTGTTCTGAGTGAGTAAGGACAGAGGATATGGCAAAAATGCACAGCAATTTATTACCAGAATGTTTTAAAAGAAATGGAGGATTTCAGAAAAGGAGAATTTCCACGGATTCATGTTTAAATTCACCGTAAGTGATTAATCTTTGTGTCCCATTTTTTGTCCAAGGTCGGTTTTATACACCATGTAAAATCGCTTCTTTAGAGGAAAGTCTGCTTTTTTTTTTTTTCCAGAAAAAGGGAAGAGGAGGAGGAGAGAGAGAGAGAGAGAGAGAGAGAGAGAGAGAGAGAGAGAGAGAGAGAAAAAGGTTTTCCTGGAAAATACTTTATAAGACTTTTTTTCACATTAGTTTTTCTTCTTTATTTTTAGAAGAGTTTTATCTGAGGAAAATCATGCAAGAAATTATTGGTGTGGGATGTAATATACACCTAAGCACGGCTACTTTCAGTAAATGATACTGATTTTCTAAAATCTGCCCTTGTACTTTCAAAGTTCTGTGAGAATAGCCTGGGCATTTAGTTTTTAAAATCTTCATGTTGCTCTGGCTTTTATAGAGAGAACTCTTCCTATAGGATATTTTTTTCCTTATAAACTTTCAGACATTTATTTTAATGGTGGAAATTTTTACTGCAATATAAAATGATAATGATGTTGCTAACTATAATTAAGGAAAATATATTTATCAAAAATCCAGATTGAGATAAATATTTTCAATATCACTTACAACATTTCTTAAAATTCATTTTGAACTACTTACGTCATAGGATTTATTAGTATTAGAGTACTCATGACTTAGAGGCATGGAGGGAGGGGGAGAGGAAAAGGAAAAAGGAGAGGGAGGGGGAGAGGGAGAGGGAGAGGGAGAGGGAGAGGGAGCTAAAAAAAAAAAAAAGACAAAGCATAACAATTTTTTTTCTCCTCATTAAAAATCTAACCAACAGCTTTTGAGAGCTATAACTGAAAAAAGATTTAAAATTTCTTTTTCATGAAAATGGAATTTCTTAGCATTAGATTTTTCCTAAAATTTGAGAATAAAATGTAGTGCTTCTGGGTTCCATTCTTTCTCTGTGTAAACATCAATGTGTCTCTTCAAATATGTCTTTCCTATTATTTATATTAAAGACATAATCATATAATTAAATTAAATACGACAAATGTGGATTGAGCATCTGCTGTGTATGTTTGGGCTTTGGCTGCTATAAGCCTGCTTAATCCCACCGACACCCGTGCATGTTACTATTTTTTCATGTTGGCGTTTACAAAGCCACAAAGGGGATCAAATATAGCTGTACTGCCTTCTTCAGCCAAAATGTTTTAGCAATTGAAACATAGGAGCAGTGTAGATTCACAAAAATGCTTTGGGATCTTTAGATGAGTGGTATCATACAGATGTGCCTTATTGCTAATTCTTTGTTCTCAATCACTTGTTTTCAAGGACACTAAAATTCATGTAGCCCCTAAAAAAGATAAATAAAGGCAAGTCACTTTTCTTCCTCCAGTCACAGACTAAAGAAATTATTTCAGATAATATATAGCCCCTCAGCCATGGGAGCAGGAAGTGTTTACTGCTCAAGTCGGGATCCCAGTTGGTAAAATAAACGGAAACTTCTGGTCCAGTTTTAGGACCCTCTTTCAAATAAAAACTTCATTTTCTCTGGGCAAATAAATTGGTATTATTGGTAAAATATTCATAAAGTAGAAGCAGTCTTTAAAGAGTGCACAAACATAACTTTGACCATTTTCTTCTTCTTTTCTCTCCCCCCACCCCCATTCCAAGGGCCAGTTAAGTTTGTTTAAAAAGAAAATCCTAAAGCCACCAAAAAGCCTATGGCATTTCCTTCCCTGATGATCTTTAAAACCAGGTCAGGCTCATCTGTTTGGAATTATTTAGATGTGTCTCTATTTGAAAATGAGCTCCCATAACACTCTCTCAATGGGGTGAAAGCTGAGAATGAGTCAGAATGGAGCAAAAAGGTAAATATTTCACATAGAATAAACATTTCTTAAAACAGGAAAAATTGGGAAGTTTTTTTTGTTTTTTTTTAAAGCCCAAACATGACCAAATTAGCTAAACCCTCATATATTCTATTCTACTGTGTTTTTGTTGTTGTTGTTGCCCTTTTTGCATTTTGGACCTTCCAGAACACTTCTGAGTTTCAAATTAAACCTTTGTTTCTCACAGGCACCTCTCTCTCTCTCTCTCTCTCTCTCCCTCTCTCTCCCTCCCTTCCTCCCTCCCTCCCTCCCTCTCTCCCTCTCTCCCTCTCTCCCTCTCTCTCCCTCCCTTCCTCCCTCCCTCCCTCCCTCTCTCCCCACTGTTCTTCAGTAGGTATTTGTGAGCACTTAGGATAAACCTCGTCTGCAGAGCAGTGAATGGTGATGGACACTATCTCTGTTCTCATGGTGCTTCTAATCCTGTGGTGAAAAGTGGTATTCTGTCCGTAAACAAGGAAACCCCAATAGCAAGAAGCACATAGAAAGAAACATACCAGGGTAATGGGACAGTGTTGGGATGAGGGGCTGTTTTAAGGGAGGAGATGAGGGAAGGTTCCTGGGTGAAGGGCTGAGTGACAGAAGGAGCTGGTGGACAGAAGGGAGAGCCTTGCAGGCAGAGGCAGCAGCAGGTGCCAGGCCACTGGAGACGGAGCTTGGTGTATTTGGGGAACAGTAATAAAGGGGAGCATAACAGACAGGGGAGGGTGGGACAATGAGGTTGCAGCCTCGGGTAGGTTGTTAGGACCCTTGGAATAGAGGTCACAAAGTAGAAGTAGCCAGTGTACTTTGGTTGCCTGTGTTGTTATGTCTTTACACTGTTTTAGAAGATGGGTAAGTGGCCACTTGTTAAGTTAGGTGTCTTTCCAGGTAGCGAAACATGTTGTGTTTCACCCTGTCCTTTTATTTCATTGACATTACAGTTGACCACAATTCCTGTCTTGTAGACGAGAGGATAGGGCTGTATAGTTTATGGTGTGCAGAGTCTTGATTTTATTCTAAATGTAGTAGAAAGCCACCAGAACACTGTAACAGGGATGGCATGATGTGATTTATATCTTCTGAAGACCATTCTACCTGCTGGGGCGTGAGCCCATGAGGGCAGAGGCTGATGCATTAAATGACACTAACCTTGAGTGTGGTTGAAGTACAGAGAGAAGAATGTGGACAGTTTCTGAATATATTCTAAACAAAACTATCAAAAACCATTTCAGAAGGATTCAATGCAGATAGGGAGAAAAAGAGATATCAAGAATAAGTCCTAAAGCCTCAGCCACTTAGCAAGTTCCTTAGCAACTTAGCAAGACTGTTTCCAAACAAGAAACATAATAGGGCTGGGAGTATAGCTTGGAGGTAGAATGTCCTGGGGTTCAATCCTCAGCACCACACACACAAACAAAAAGAATAGCTCCTAGCTGAGCTCGGAGGCTCACACCTGTAATCCTAATACTTGGGAGGCTGAGATAGGAGGAACACAGGTTTGTGGCCAGCCTCAACAACTTAGTGAGCCCCAGTTTCAATACAAAAAAAATTAAAATGAAAAAAGGACTAGAGGTATAGCATGGAGGTAGAGTGACCCTGGGTTCAACCTTCAGTACCAAAAGAAAGAAAGGAAAAAAAAATAAAAAAGAATAACTCCTAGGTGTTTGACTTGGGGAAATGGGTGAAAGGGACAGCTACTTTAGGGACAAAGGTGACTGGGCAGGGAGGAGGAAAATAAATTCAAGGTAGCTCTCAAACATCCAGAGATGTCAAGTAGGCAGCTGGATATAGAGGTTTGAAGCTATAAAAAGTAAACTCAACACTCTAAGTATAAATTTGGGAGTCATAAACAGAGATGATCTTTAGAGTCCAAGAACTGGGCACAATATCTTAAGAATAGAGTACTGGGAGAGGAAGATGGGGAAGAGAATGTAAATCTTAAATCCTCAGATACTACAACAAGAAATGGGACCAGTAAAGGAGAGAGGGTTGGTCAGAACTCTGGGAGGAAACTAGGAAGAAAATCAGGTTGTGCCCTGCAAGTCCATGAAGAGCATAGGCTTGCTGTTGAGGAAGATGGAATCAGAGAACTGCATGTGATTGGCCAATTTGACAAGACCACTAAACATGGAGGAGACCACCATGTTTCCACCCTCAGTGCCAGGCAGAGAGCACTGCCCTAGAAGATAAACAGATCCCAATAATTGGGATGGTTGGTATGTAGCAGGGTGTTTTTGTTCCTGGGTTAGTTTTTGTTTTGTTTTTTACTAATTTGTCTGACCATTGAGATAATGTTCGGAGCCCCAAGGTACAATTTTTAAGTTCCATGAAAGCAGCAAAATATCTCTCTAAAGAGACAGAGCTCATACATTACTAGTGGGGGGGTAGGTGGAAAATGTTGTTTCCACTTTGGTAAACAGTGTAGAAATTTCTTACTGCCTAGTCTACCAATTAATTCTTAGTTACTGAAGAAAAGCAAAAATATGTCTTCAAAAAGACATGAACACATGTTCACTATACTATTAACTGTATTCAGAAATTGAAAGTACCCAAATATCCATTAAGAGTTTAATTAAGCCAAGCATGGTGGTGCACACCTGTCATCCCAGTACTTGGGAGGCTGAGAAGGGAGCATGCCAGGTTTGAGGTAAACCTCAACAACTTAGCAAGACCATCTTTCAAAATAAAAAGGGCTGGGGTATAGCTTGGAGGTAAAATGTCCCTGGGTTCAATCCCTAGCACCCCCCAATTGAATGAATAAACAGACTTGGTGTTTTGATAAAATAGAATACTGTTAAGCAGTAAACAGGAATGAATATTCCACAGTACTACTCAATCCACAAACCTCTCAGATCTTGTGCCAAGTGAAAGAAACCAGATACAAAGAGTACCTGCTCTCTAACTACACTGATAAAAAAATTCTAGGACAGAGAAACTTATCTATACTGATTTGTATAGGAAAACTAATCTATATTGATCAATAAGTGCCTAGGGCAGAGGGTAGTGAAGGGGAGATGGACAGAAAAGGGTTATGAGGGAGCTCTCTGGAGGATATGGAACTGCTCTATCTCTGTTGGGGTGATGGGTATATGGCTATATACATTTATCAAAAGTTATTGATCTACTCTCTTAAATGAATGAATTATATCTTAATAAAATAAATATATATTAAAATATATAGAGAGACCACTGTTTTTTCCTGATGAGTTCCTTAGCCCTACTCATTTTACAATCCTATTTGCAAATTGTCATCTTCTTGATTACTTTGAGAACTCCTCTTTTACTGTTTTATATCTGTCAGTATATCACTCAATTACTGATATCTATTATATATTGTTTAGATTTTTTCTCATAATATCATTAACAGTGAGGCCCTTGTGCCTTTACTTGGCTGTTTTGATTCTTATCTGAACATATAATTTAAATAAATGCATCTACACATCTATGTCACAGTACTGTTATTATCCAAATTACACTGTATACTTCCTTTTTTTTTTTTTTTTTTTTGTGGAAATAGGGATTGAATCCAGGGGCATTCTACCTCTGGGCTACACCACCAATCCTATTTTTTATTCTTTATTTTGAAACAGGGTCTCACTAAATTGTGAAGGGCCTCACTAAGTTGTGAGGCTGGCCACAAACCTGGATCCTCCTGTCTCAGCCTCCCAAGTACTGGGATTACAAGTACTGGGATTACGCCTAGCTGTTTATTTCCTTTTCTAGTAACTGACTTTTGAAACAGGCTGTTGTGAGATTTGTTTTATAGGTAGGTAACTGGAGTGAGGGCATTTCATACAAGCAATACCACAGATTTCAAAAAATTTACCCAATCCCTTTGCAGATCTAGAAGACTATGTGGTAATAGAAAAGTCAAGGACTAGCCGGGCATGATGGCACATGCTTGTAATCCCAGCATTTGGGAGGCTGAGACTGCAGGATCCGGGTTCGAGGCCAGCCTCAGCTACCTAGTGAAGCCCTCCGCAATTTAGGGAGACCCTGTTTCAAAATAAAGAACAAAAAATAGTGCTGAGAGTATAGCTCGGAGGTAGAATGCCCCTGAGTACTTCACAAAAAAAAAAGTCAAAGACTTTGGAATAGAATTAGACCTGAATCTCAGACATGATACCAGCCATGTGTACTTATGTGGATCCTTTACTCTCACTGAGTTTTAATTTCCTTATATGTAATAAGGTGAAATAGTCAATTTTCTATCTCATGATAATGTTTAAAGGTATCATAAATGAGCTTTGTAGCACATGGCTGGCTTGTTATGGAGGCTCCCATATGAGAGTTGAAATTCTCTGTTATTTCTATTCTCATGTACATTTTGGCAAGGTAGGGGGTCTAGAAGTACTCTTAAATTTCTAAAGTTCTTTCAATATTGCTTAAAATCTCTGAACCCTAAACTTTAACCTTTTCAATGACAAGGCAACCCTTGATTGAACCTAACAGAAGAGTGAAACATTGCCCAAATCTTTTATGATACTCATGGTTTTTTAACTTCTGGACTAGGATGTTGAGAAAAATCACCAATATCTATAATATCTATAATAGGAAGCATTGTCTTTTTCTTAGAAATCAATGTGGTTATTAATCTACATATATTAATTTTATACACACATACACAGCGCACTTCCATACATATATATTTATGTATATTGGGAGGTTGCTTAAGAAAATTGCCCGGATTCTAAAAAACAATGAAAGGTCTTCTTATCCTATAAAATTTTTCATGATCTTTTCATATGATATGCATATTTTTATTAATAGTTCCTATAACAGTAATTGCTGCATTTGTGATTTTACTGGATATTAATTGTAGTTTATTCTCTGGTTTACGTCAACTCTTACTGTAAATGTGACTTCCGTCTTCTGTGTATCCAGATGGGATATTCTGAGATAGTCTCTTCTTCCTGAGGATATGGAATTCCTTTCCAGGAAACATTGAAAACTATTCTTAACCTGAAGCTCCTATCCATCTTGTGTCATTCTTCAGAGACACTGCATCTTCTCTGCTGCCTGACAAGTCATTTCTACGCTCCCTGTTTATTTCTCAGCTATTTTAGGAAAGCCTTTCTTCCTCAGAGATGAAAGCACATTACCACGATGTGATTAGCTATGGATAATCTTATAACTCCTTTGTTTAGGAAAGGGGTCACCATGCCTTAAGATCTTTTCATTTCTTACCCTATATCATCATTCTGTTTAAATTAGAAACAGTTTAAAACTACCTTTCCAGTCATTGTCTATTAAACACCACTTTTATACCCCAAATATACTTAATATTGCCATTTGAGTATTATAAAACCATCAGTTAACTTTGTTAGCCCCGGATAGTCACTTGAATCATCATGGATTTGTTTTTCAAATATTATGCCTAGACCTCATACTTAGAGATTCTGATTTAGTAAATCTGGGGTGGGGCCCAGGTTTCATAATTTTGAAACACTCCACAGGTGATTCTTAAGTGAAGTCAAAGTTTGAGAACCAGTGTTTTAGATGTAAAAAAAAAATTATGAAAGCATTAAAAAACACTGTACCTTTGGAATAATAGAGTAATTTCTTATACTTTCAAAGAATCATGGAGGCCTAGAGTATATACAGCTTAAATGAGATGGTAATGGACTAAGTGAAGTCATAGTAACTGATGACCCTGATTTTTAGAACAAGTTTTCCACTTAGTTTTCATGGGATCATTCATTTATCCTTCAAAAGGGAATTAACTGAATAAGAGGACTGACTATATTGTAGGAAAATGTGCTGATAGTGTAGTGAAGGAAATGTGCGAGATTTGACCTTACTTCCTCCAGGCCTTGACAACCTTGGATTCTTGGACAAGATATTCTCTGGGCGGGATTTACAAACGTCAGTGCATTAGGAGCCGGGAAGGTGACATGAACATGAAAGACAGGAAGAGTGGACACTAGCAGAGTGGAGGACTCAGCCCTGTTGTAAAAGGGACTACTGTCGCTTAGTGCTGGCCAATCATTTCTATGGGAGAATGCAAATTAAGTGCTGCCAAATCTTTCTTTTCCTTAAGAGAAGTAGAAATCCCCCCTTTTGGGTGAAATGATCCAAATATCATTATTAGTGTCTAATGCCGACTTTTTTGTGTTGCCTAAATTCTGTTTGGGGCATTAATTTACCTACAGGTCACCATTTTACAGTACGGTCAGCTCTCAGTACCTGTGAATTTTACATTGTGGATTCAACCAAGTGGATATTGAGATATTTGGAAAAAATATGTTGGTACTGAATATATGTCAATTTTTTTCTTGTCACTATCCCTTAAGTAGTACAGTATAGCCAGAATAATAACTACTTCTATATCATTTATATTGTACTAGGTATTATAAGTAATCTAGAGATAATTTAAAGTATATGGAAGATTAGAAGCAAATACTATGCATTTTATATAAGGAACTTTAGAATCCACAGATTTTGGTGTCCACAATGGATCCAGAGCTAATTCCTCATGGATACTACAGAGGAACAATAAATGATTTTTAAAATTATTATTATTATTATTATTATTATTATTATTATTATTACGGTACTGGGGATTGAACTCAGGGGCATTCTACCTCTGAGCTATATCCTCAGTCCTATTTTGTATTCTTTATTTTGAAACAGGGTCTCACTAAGTTGCAGAGTGCCTCACTAGGTAGCTGAGGCTGGCTGTGAACCCAGATCCTCCGGTCTCAGCCTCCCGAATGCTGGGATTACAAGAATACACCACCATGCCTGGCTCTAAAATTGTTTGTATTATTGGATTCTAAGAGATCTAACTTGGACAAAACATGAAAGTACTCCTTTAAGATGGGAAACATCTATTTGCATGTGTGTTTATGTTAATTTTTCTCTTCCTGAACCCTCCCATCTTTAGGTATGCCTTATACCATTGGTTCTGGCAGCTTACTATGTCTGTTCTGACACATCTTAGACTTGACGTCTGGAAAATTCAAACAACAATGGCTAATATACTGTATTTACAATATATAGAGGGTCCCGGTGTTATGTCAGAGGAAAACCTTGTCTTAACTTTTCAAAAGGGAATGGAATGTGCAGTACGGTGTGGCCTATAAATCATTTTCAAATTAGTATTCTGTACATCTGGAGAAGAGTACATTTCTACTCGTGCATAAATTGCCTATGAACACATTTCAAAAACCTACGCTTAATCTTAGCAATGAACATTTCAAAAAGTAAATTAATATCTTCAAGGGGAAGAAATACAGTATATTAAACAGGAACCCACTAGAAACTCGATAGTTAAGAGTCTGTCAGCGTTTCCATTATAAACCCTGTTTTTGAGGGGTTTATAACTCACTTATAAAAATTCATCGCAGGCTGAGACTTGGCATGTAAGGTCTCAGCCCGGCAGCTTGACGTGATATTAGGTCTGAAGGACCTCAGATTCTTGTCAACGGGATACTATTTTAAAGCTCCAAGATGAGGTCTAAATAAAGAGAAGGAGTGATTTAAACCTGCAGAATCTAGGAACTGCAGGATAAAACTAAAATAACTGCTCTGAGATCAGCAGGTTGTGGCTTGGGTTTGCAGAATCCCACACCATTGTCTAACCTGAATTGTACACTTTGCATAGCATAGGGTGGGGCCAGCTTCATTTTCTCATTTGGGTCACACTCAAGGTAACTTTAATTCTCCATTTAATAGCTTAATATATCCTCTGTTGAGGTTACAGGTTTAGATGAAAGTTTATAAATGAGGCTAATTAACATTGAACTTGTAACTCTTTTTTTTTCTTTCTACTTGATAAAAGGTATTCCTACGAAGTAGAAATAGAGTATAAAAATGTCTTAGGCCATTGTAAATTTCTTGTGTAAATGGATTTGTGATATGTTGCATGTTTAAATGAACACAATATATATTCATTTTAAATATTGATCTTTAAGGAAGTCACATAATAAATCTGAATACTCTTTTGCATTACTGTTTACATTAGGTCTACTATAGATTAAGGGAGACAGTTGCCTTGTAAATTTACTTGCAGAATAAGCAAGGGCATATAAATAATTCTGTTTTCAATTATACAAAACAATGATGATAAACTCTTGGGGGCTGTGAGATGACTGCAGAGCTGGATGAATCACAGACTCATATCAAGTCTGCGAGTAACTAATGTGCAACTGGCAATTGGGGCTATGGTTTAGATCAGGAAACAAATGAAAAGGTGGCATAGAATATAATCTTATAAATGTAGCTCCATCAAGATGCAGTTCCTTTTCAGCTGTAAAATTCTTAAAGAGTTACCAAAAGTACTTAAAAACATAAGAACACAATTGCTTTGGTTGGTAATGGTAGCAATTTGTCTGTAACAATGTTAAGTATGTTGTGGTAACCTTCATGGGCAAAAAACCCTATGGATGGACTTGGTTGTGGTCTGGGGTTTTCACCTTCTCCCAGTAGTGGTTCTTGTGCTGCGGCATGAACTGGCCTTTGAACAATTTGATAGCTCCACCAAATTTCAGCTAGGAATGTTAAGACATAATGGTTAAAGATTAAGAATAAATTTACACCTAAGCCATATAATTCCGGGGCCAAGATCAACCCATTTCCCTTCACGTTCCCGTCATCTTTTCAGGAGTGAAAATATTCACATGGAAATGAGGGTGGTTGAAATGTTTAGCTTATATTGGAAAACATATCTGCTAAGCAGCTGAGAAATGTATTCATTTCAGTCTTTCCATTTGACAGGGCTCATTCTCCCAAGTAAAATACTAAGAATGCAATGACAGCAACCGGAGCCGTTCCATTTCCTCTCCCGACTTTAATCTTCCCCTAGGAAAAATATTTGTTGAAATGCTATAATGTGTGTGCATTGCCACTCTTACTTAGATATTTAAATAGCTTTGACCTACTATTTATTCTCTATGTCCAGCAAATTTCTTTTAATCTTTATTTAAAGGGGTGCTTATTATTTTTAGGATTAATACTGATTATTATAATCATATAGTGCTTTTCAGCTATAAAATGCTTTCATGTGTATTGTTATTATCATTGACATCATTATACGACTGCCAATAAATGTGCTGGATCAATATTATGATTTCTTAATCCCGATTTTTAAAATGATGAAATGAAGTTCAGAAGGGTTAAGTGATTTATCTATGTTTATTCACCTAGAAAATGTCAAACCTATACTTCATTCAATATTTGAACTCTAAATGCAATGTTCTTTCCACTGTGGCTTTAAAATGACATTTTTTTTAAAAAAGACTGCATTTAACATGGGCGTCCCATAGAAGATATATCTCCATCAATTGGCATAATGCACCCCAGGAAGTCTTGCTATGCATCTCTGTGCTGCTTCCGAGGTAAAGTGGGGAGGGTAAATCATAGTTGTGAAATTTGCTTTTAATCAATGGTCCTGACAACATTCCTGGTATCACCTTGACCATGCTTATCTTCAATATACATGAAAATGCTTAGTCACCTAGTCAAAAGTGAGGAAGTTGGTGAGACATGGTAGGACAATGGCTGTGTTTACTCCAGAGCCTTTTTGATTTGTGATTTTAGAACTTTGATTATTCTCTGCCAATACTTTGCATATTACATTTCAAAAATATACACCTAATAAACCCATCTGCTTGTCTGGCAGAGCAGATTTTGATTCCCATAAAGTTGGACTTCATTGTTAATTTTAATATTTACTAATGGTGAGATATTTTACCAGATACTTTTGGTACTGCAAGAACTTTGGGGAGCATGGATTAGGTGGAATTTTTTGAGAAGTGTGGTAACTAAAGCAGTCAGGTATACATTGCTGGAATGTCGATATATTCCTACACTAAGGCTAGTTAGAGATGACCAGATCCTAGAAATGGTAATTCTCTTGAAAGTGGAAAGGTCTCTCTATGCATGCTATCAGGGAATCCAGGGGAAATGAATACATTGGGATGAAAATTGGATACTGGAATATTGATATAAAAAACTTCAAATTTTGATAAATAACATGGAATTTCATCTATTTTGTTTCAAGGCTTTGATTTAGTACAGAATTTCTGGCCAACTCTACTCTAGGAAGGAAAACATTCTATAATAAACCAAAATACCAATGACTCAAGAATACTATTTACCACCCAATTTGGTGATCACCACCCAAAATTATATTCACCAGCTATAAATCAATTACTAGGCATAGTTGTAATCACATTAATAACGCTTGCTTTTCCAAATCCAAGTATTATACATCGAGGAAATGTTCTGACTCTAAATGGTTTTAATTAAGAAACTAACCAGGTTTTTTTAAAGGTGGTAAGGAAGTATATTTTTTTGTCTTCACTTTTTGTGTGTGTGTGTGCACACTGTTTTCAAGGAAAGGGAAAGTAGTGATTATAGTAAATTACAGGAGTCAGGCAGCAGGGTAATTAACAGGTAATTATCAATAAACAATTTAACCACGAAAGCTTGGATCCTACCTACCACTTGTCAACAATAAAAGCTTAGTAACTCCACATGCCATTGGAAACAGTGTCTACAGGGAGCCCCAGAAAGGACTGCTAATATAAATAAACAATTCTTTCTTGGGAGAATACACAAAGGCCCGGCTGTGAGTGACCACATAGAAGAAGGAAAGAAAAATCCAGTAGGCAGGAAAAATATTAGGAAACCAAACATTTGGTTTCAGATTTAGGAGGAAAATATGAATGTGCTTGATATTGAAGCCAGAAAAATTATCTATGAAATATCTTTCTCATCCCATACATAAATTTTATGTTTTTTTTTTTTCAAAAGCATGATTGGAAATGTAAGATTCTTTAGCCACGCTGGCATTTTGACACAGGAAAAAATGGACCTTATCCAGGTTTAAATATAGTCAGTATGATTTATAGGTTGAATGATTGGTGAATAATCCACCATAAAGGATATTTATTATGGAAATGTACAGCCTAGTCTTGAAAGTCCCTCTAAACTTCACACAGACCTTTGTTGGAAAGCTCTTCCTTTTCAAAATGGGCCCCATCTCTATTCTTCTAACTTGAGAGTACAGATGCTTTCTAATTAGCTTCTGTAAAAAGAGTCTTTTAATTTAGACAAAGAGACCTGACTTTACATAATGTGAATGATAATATAACCCTTGATTTCAACTTCATTTTGGCTTTGTTAGTTTGGTATTGGGACACAATGAGAAAATGGAATTAGGGGTTAAATTTCATTCTAGAAGAGATTTTCTTTCTGAATATTATCTTACCTATATACACACATATCCTGTCTAAAATGACAGTTGAAATGTGACAATCAAATGCATTTTTTAATATTATCAATACCTAGTAATGTGCTAGGCATAGCAAAGTACATTAAATAAATATGTTCTCTGTCATCTAAAGTGTGAGAGATAAAACTGTGGTAGAATACACTTGAAAGATGTACATGCAACTGAATAAACACTGGGCAGATGTACATATTCAATCAAGATTTCATTATCTACAGGCCAAGGGGTAAATGTATATTGTGGAGTGATGAGAGTAAGCAAATCCGTGGGAGTTACGAGGTTAGATAAGGGAGTCTGGAGAAGAAATCACCATGTAACCACTGATTAGCCTGGAAAGTTTGGGAAAGAAGCGAGATTCCATGTGCAACTTAAATGACAGTCTACAATAAGCCCAGTGTATACTGACGTGGGTAGGAGATCTTACCTGTAGCGAGGGAACAGAGCAATTCTAGGATGAAACTAGAGTCTGGACAAGAGGTGTGAGCTTAGCTGGAAGGTATTAAGAGGTCTAGGGATGCCCTTGTTCTAAAGCAATATTTTTAATTTTCTGTATGATCTTTAGAGTCCTGCAAGACCTAATTGCCAACATTCCCAACTCTCCTCGGCTCTACATTTTGCTTGAACTTCACCTAAGATAGTTTTCATTTTCTCTCTTGCTTGGCATTATGTCTGTCTAAATTTTTTCCTTCAGATTGCCCACATCCAATTGCATTCATTAGAACTCCGTTAAATGCCAGTTTCCCATGGTTTTCTTAATTCCCTTTTGATTTTTTTTAGACGAACCTACATCTTGTTAAGAACCCTCCCACTGTGTCTTCTGTTACTAAAATGTAATTAAATAAAAAGTGAGTTTGGATACATCTATCATATAATTTGAAATTACATGTGAATGTAGAGAGGAAAAGTGACTTTGAAAGATCAGTTCTCCAGTTTTGATGTAAGGACCATTATTAGCTGAAATAATATGAATTGAGTCCATTCTTTTGACCTTTGCAAAGCCTGACCTAGTCAATTATTGCAGCAGAGCAGGGAACCAACGAAGAGCTTTGAATCGGTCAGACCCAAACTGATTTAAGTTTGCATGTGGTTAAATAAGACATTAGTTAAAAATAATTAATGCTGTCTTTGACCTTTGAAATAAGGAAGGACGTTCATGGTCCTTCCCCAAACTCCCACCTCATTCCTATGATTCTACTTAGCTCATTTCATTGCCAAAAGCAGAAAACATTTTAGTATGCTTTGATATTAAATATTTTGAATAATGTAAGTAAAGTTGTGTTCTTCCTCAATGGATGATGACAACAAGTTTCACTCAGATATTTAAAGCATACATTTTTCATAGCTCACTAACAAACTTTTGAACACATACGTATAGTGTATGCTTCATGAAATGACCACTAATCAATCCCTTTGGCTCAGCTTGGCAAGATCCTCTTGGGATTATTATGAGAAGAACAATGATAATTTTCCTTCCAGATTTTAATAAGAGCCAGAAATGGTTGAGTTATGTTGTTATATATGTCAGATACATAGTATTTTAGGAAGGAATCCCTACATTGCATTACACTGCATTGCTACCAGAAAGAAGAATGACATATTCTCTTGTTTCCTTTCTTTCTGTCATTTTTCTTCTCCACCAATCATCACTGCAATGTTAATGAAGAGACTCATGTTGCTATAAACCCACTCAGCTGCTGTGATGGGAACCGAAGGAAAGAGCAGAAGTATCCCCAAAGCAAGCTTCAGATAAATAGCATCCTACTAAAGTAGTCTTCATTTTGCCCTTCATTATTTCCAAAGTTAATTTCTAATTCAGATATATTGTTTGGTATTTAACAAGCATGCTCCCAGTGTTCCCTGATATCACAGTTTTAAATCAACAAATGAATAGCCACTACAGGTGAGATGGGAGGGACCTAAGACATGTCACATAGGAGACTGTCAATAAATATTCAGTGAATAAATGAATGTATGAATCCCATCTGGGCCTTTCTGTATCCTCCCCCCATTCTGCTTTCTTCATCTACCTTCTTCATTGTCAAATGGGCCCCCATTTAATTCTTACATAATAGGAAGGACTTTCTTGGTTGCTTCTTCTATATCCCAATTATTTGCTACCATAGAATGCTAAGTTTCTATCTTTTACACATTATGTTAAGATTCTGTGTTTAATGTCTACCACCTCCACTTCCCAGGCCTATTATATATGGTACTCTGTTTCCATTGTTCAGAATAGGAATTGGCCAATAGATACTTGAATTTGAAAATTTCAGAAGGAAGAAGGGCCAGGAAGTAGACTTTAAGTGAAAAAAGAAGGAAAGAAGGAAGGGAGGAGAGGAAGGTATGTAAAAGAAAGAGTCCATGACAAGGGAAATAATTAAAGAAAAAGATTCCTAGAATGGAATGAGGGAAAGAGAAGTATAAACTTTGCAAACAGAACTTAATTCCAAAAACCATGAAGAAGTTATGGGTATCAATGTAAGGGAAGGAAGTTGTTTAAAAGAGAAGCAAAGAACAATCAATAGTAGTAGTAACCAGAATTTAAAATACAATATTCTAGAAGAGACATTCTTCCACATATTTTCATCTAATCTTCTTTTTCCTTTCCTAAGGAAGGGAAGAACAATATAAAGTAAGTTTGATATGAAGGTTTTATTTAAGATATGTGTTTTCTCCTAGAGTAAAAACCTATTTCATAGTACAGAAATGCAAGACATCGAACCATTCTAATCAAGAGGGGTGTCTGTTGTTAGGAAGTTGATATCATCCTTTATTGTCATAAGTCATCAGTAGTTTACATATTTTAAAGATCAAGTTTCATAATTTAGCATTAATATTTTAAAAATCTAACTTAATGTTGGCAAATAATATGTTTTAGGATTTTTACGAAGATGTATTCTTTATGTCATTTTGGATGAAGCGGCAGACTTTGACATTTAACAAACCTGACAACCACAGAGATGCGCTTTTCCACAGACTTGTTTGCCTCCAATTAGAAAACTATCTAAGAAATATTATTAAAATATTGACGATATATCAAATACATGTTATAGTATTTTGTTATCACTCTTTGGAGAGGGAACAGAAAATGATATCTGCTATGTCAGTGCCAGGGCTTTTACAAAAAGATTAGACATTTTCAGAAATCCTTAACCCTTTTCCTATTTGTATCTTTTCTTTCTTTCTTTTTTCTGTATTGGGGATTGAACTCAGGGGCATTCTACCTCTGAGCTACATCCCCAGTCCTAGTTTTTATTCTTTATTTTGAAACAGCGTCTCATTAACTTGTGGAGGGCCTCCCTAGGTAGCTGAGGCTGGCTTTGAAACTGGATCCTCGGGTCTCAGCCTCCTGAATGCTGGAATTACAAGCGTGCACTACCGCGCCCTCCTATTTTTATCTATTGCAAACCTAAATTATCTTTTCATTAGTTTGCAGATATAGAATGAGCATGCACATCCGACTCATTTTGAAAGTCATTTTTCCTTTCTGTAGATAATTCACAGAAGGATGTGCATGAATAGAGAATTCTATGATTGCAAATTTAAGTTTCTTATAACTCTAAAACAGATCAGCTGGCTTTAAGAACATATAGGTTGAAATGGTCACTAACATTGTCACTGGAATACTCTTGTATATGCATAACAGCATCACACGTTAATGTGGCTATGATCCAAAGCATCTAAAAAAACAGTCTTAAAGCAATGAATGAACAGATACCATCTAACTCCAAAATACTGGACATATTCATTTATGGTAGCTCATGCATTAAGCGCTATTAACATGTGAACCCATCTTATTGTTTTTGCCCTTATTGTCTCTAAATTATGACCCCTGTTATCAAAACTTACCGATACTTAACTTTAAAAGGAGACAAATGGTTAATACCTGCATTAAGGAAAATCAAAATGTAATCATGTCTCCTATTAAAGCTTTATGAAAATTGTGAGGCATTTTTCAATTTGAAGGGTGTGTGTGTGTGTTTCACAAACCACTCTGTGCCTCTAGCAACTCTATTTTTCTAACTAAGACTTTATTATTGTTGATATTTTTAAGTATTTCTTCTTACTTAGAAAATGATATCTCAGGACATATGATATTTGAAAATTGGGAGGGAAATATTAGACCTTATGAGCATCAAGTGAGATACAGATATAAAAAGCCATCTCTATCAGTCATTTAAAATTATGTTTCCTTTAGAGAAGAATGTAACCGCCGATAAGCTATCTCGTATAATCAATGGGCATGGCTTCCTGTGAACTCTTCTCACTGGGTCCCTATAGTTAATGGCAATAGGAGAGAGCGGAACTTGAAAAATTCCCTTCTGTTTGATAACTATAGAATCCTGGCTATGTCCAAGGTTTAGCCAGAGAGCATATTGGTTTCAGCAGACTATGGTAAAGTTAATTAAGGATGATTAATGGAGCATTTTCCTTCCAATGATATCTGTGACAGAACAAAGCTGTCTGAGGCTTGTCAAGCAGAATTTGAGTTGAATGAGTATTTATGTGATCAAATCTGAAGGCTGCCTCTTGACAGAGCGAGGATTCATCAATCAATTGCTCTGGCTCACAGTGGTGGGAAATTGGTCTATCCGAGTAGGTTCTGCTCCCATCCCCCATTTTTTTCATTCAATCATCCCTCAGGCTACAATGCATCTTTAGCTTTTACCTCTGACCACCTTAAGGGCTATCAGAGGAAAGTAAAGGCAAGAGGGAAAGCATCTATTATGGCCATTCTTTCTCAGCTCAACTCAGACAATTGATTTCTTTTAAGTACAGGGTTATAAAGTGACACAGGCCTGAGCAAAGAATTAATTGGCATTAATAAAAGTTATCTCACAGCCTGATGAGAAATGATTGTGAGCTTTGTCAAAAGTTATCTATCATGTAGCTGCACCTTTGTGTGTGTGTGTGTGTGTGTTTCTACCTTTTCTCCTTACAAAATCATATGCCATTTCTTTAGTTTCTGTAAAGTCAGTTAATTCTAAAAATAGTCTAAAGAAGAACAAACACAGCTTACCTTGCATGTTTTTTCTTTTGTTTTGTTTTTGCCTTAACTGTATCGTACAATCTGCAGTGGTCAGATCTGGATTTTCAATGTGACAGCCACTGACCCTGCAAGGAAAGGCACACTGGGCATCAGTTGTGGTCAGGTCAAGTTTTCATCTTCCTGGATAGCAGGCGCATTTTCAATAAGATATTCAGGGCCTTGTTTAATTACAGTGGAACAATGACAGTGCAGAGGTATGATCAGGAATCAGTTAAAATAGGTATAATCATTTTACAAGGTTTATGAAAGTGATTTCACATGCATTATCCAATTTGATGGTCACAAAAAGTTTTTTGAATAAGCAGGTGTGATCATTCTTATTTGCTGGAATGATGTGGTGGTATGTGGCTGAGTGAGACACAGATCCAATTCCTGTATTTCCATTGGGCTCTACACCTATTTAATGGATTACTGTCTTTCTGGATCATAACTGACTGCTTGTTTTCTCTCTTCAGTGATAGCACCATGTTTGCACTCAGGATGTAAGTGTACTCATCTGAGTTTTTAAAGGTCAAAGCCACTTGAACAAGTTCAGTCTATTGCTTTGACTGATGGTATATTTAGTGCTGAGGTTGAGTGACTACAAATGGCAGTAGAATGTTTCTGGTACAGGTGTGCACTAGGGCTCAGGTTATATCAGTAGTAACACCCAAATGCACGTGGAGGAATAGCCCCAGCAACTCCTGGGACATGTTGTTCAGAACAAACAAACAAAAAACTGCATACATGCCTGGACAATTGTTGTTATTAGTGTTTTCATTGAGATGTTTACAAAGAAGCACTTTTGAAGATCTGGTTTTCATGTAGCAGAGAAGATACTTGGTTATTTTTAGGAAAATTTCATTTGTTCCCCAAAACATACCTACTCATGCTAAAATGTATAATAATTAATTTTATAAGCTACATTCTCATTGTCTTTGGAGAACATGCATGATAATTAACAATAAAATTTGCATTCAGTTTTACTTAAAGGTTTTGTAATAATTTGCCATTATAATATTAGTATAGGGAGAAAAGTTATGTAACTTTTGTTTTATGTTTACAGAAGATTAAAAACAGGAAATGATTTCATAAAAGGATTACTGGTTGATTAGATCAATTACAATAATTTATACATAAACAGAAAAGTTGATTTTTTTTTTTTTTTTTTTTTTTTTTTTGCGGTACTGGGGATTGAGCTCAGGAGCATTCTACCTCTGAGCTATACCCCAGCCCTATTTTTTATTCTTTATTTTGAAACCGGGTCTCACTAAGTTGCGGAGTGCCTCACTAGGTAGCTGACACTGGCTAGCGAACCCGGATCCTCCTGTCTCAGCCTCCCAAATGCTGGGATTACAAGCGTGCACCACCATGCCTGGCTCAAAAGTTGATTTTTTTAAGTATCTAAATGGGTAACTAATATTCCAAAATTCTCCCTACCCCCTCAATCAAAACAAATCCCACATCAACATAATATTCTTCATCTCACTTTCAGTTTTTGCTACCCTCTTTCATTTTTTTATGATCAATTTCTGCATTTTTAGGTCTCAGCTTAGACTTGTCTTGATCTGAGAAGTCTTTTATATACCCTCTGGGTCCTTTTCTTCCCACCCCCATCTTGGTCCAGGAAGGTGCTCCTGTGTGGCCTTATCATCCTGATGGTGTTTGCTTGGGTGTCTGCTTCCACCAGCAGACCATGAAGACCACATCCATGCTGCCATGCTCATGATTGCACAGCTAGAATGTAGTAGAAGCTCCATAAATAATAGGGAATAAAAGGAGGAGGGAAGAGAGGGACAATATTATTTTATAGAGAAGTATTTTAAGAGCATCTGCAAGTTCATCTACAGACTGAGCACAGCTACCTACCAGGAATCTGCAGTAGAGGTGGGTAAGCAGTCAGCACCCCAAACAGGAGCAGGTGCTGATGCAGGTAGCAGCAACAATGCACTGGATGCTAGCCTTCCTCTGTAAAATGACCCACTCTATGCATGCTGAAAGTTTGAGAACAGGGGTGGCCCCCTAGTGAAGGCAGATTTATATTAATATGCCATATAATTGGCCCCCAAGGTCCCCTTCCCAGCTGCCAGGCTGGTCATTTGTACTGGCTTTGCCCTTTACTCCTCCATTTCTAGCCATGTTCAAACCATGAGCTGAAGACCTGGGCTGCTTATGCATTAGAAAGCTACTGCAAATTTCTCTGAGTTAAATTATTTACCCTTCTTCATAAATTGGGTGGGGTACCATGGTTAAGGTAATTAGCACCTGTGTAGGAGTCCACAAAGCCGTTCAGACTTGGGCTCCATGACATAGAAACATGTGACCTTGGACAAGTCACTTCTCTGAATTTCACTTTCCTCATCTATACAATTGGGATTCTAACTGGTCTGTGTTGAGGTTTTTGAGGCAATCAGACCGATGTGAAAATATGTTGTAATAGCTAAGCAGTGTGAGGTCACACATTGATAAAAATTGGCAACAAGATATCGACAAGTTGTTCATCAATAGTAATGATCAGTTTCCTTTTTCGTGTGAAATCAATAATAGGGAAGGCTTTATTTCATCCTGGAATTCTGAAATGGAATTTAGAATGAGAAGGGTCTGTACAGAGGAATACTCATAAATATCCTTTCTTTTATGAAGAAGCCCCTATTGAAAAAAAAAAAAAAACTATTTTATTGTTTGCTACCCTAAAAATTCACCCAAATTTCTAAAATACCTTGAGACTCAAATGTTTAGATTTAGATTATATTATGGTTGAGGACTATTCTTTTTTTGCCTAGATATGTGAATACTATTTTTGTGTGCAAGTAAGCTTAAAAATTGACTGTCTAAATATTTAACCAGAGTTATTTTAAAAAGAATTTCATTATTTATCTTCTTTATGATTTATATTATCACATTCTGTGTCTGTAGTTATAGTTTATCATAAGCAGCCCATCTGCTACAACAGCCAAATTGGAACATTCATATAAGATGAGTTCAGATATCATAAACATGACAAGAGATGGATTACATTTAGTCTTTCTCCATGTTTAACCAACTTAATTTGTTTCCTATGCAGAAGAGGCTCTAAATTTACTTAATATATGTTAGCACTTAGGAACATAGTTAGAAACAAGGCGAAGGTCTTAACCTATTCGTAAATAAATGAGAAGATTCCTGTCGGAGTGAAAGAGAGAGAGAGAATTTATGTCAAACAATCAGGAATTTAATACATGGCGGTCTTTTAGGATGTCCAGTTTGTGTACATACTCTTAAGGCATGATTACGAATAACTTCACTTCCTATAAACAATGTGACTGGAGAAATTACTCACAGATACAACAAAAAGGGGAAGAAAGGTAAGACGTTTTAACTAAAGCCAATAAGTGAATTACTTTCCCTGAAAAGGTTAAAAATGGCAGATTTATTTTTCGCTGCCATAATATTTGTCTTTGTTGGGCCAGCTATCTGAGGTATTCTCCAGAAGAGGCAGGGTGCACCCGCACCAAGATATCACTAGGTGACTGTAGGTTCAAAGTTACAGTAGAGTCAGAGTTTTTCCCTCTGTAGTCTGGGGACTCGAGGAGCCTTAACTGAAAGCTAAGTCTGTTGGCTGAATGAAAGTATTGATGCTGCTGTGGGGAAAGTTTTGGGTGACTATACGGGATTTCCCTCTGCCCCTGGGAAAGGTCAAGTGGAGGACTTTTTAGTGCAAGCAAAAAAGCCATTCATTTTTCACTCTTTAGGTAAAGGACTTATGTCATATTATTAGTGACAATGTGATTAACTGTTAAAGCAACATGGGTCTTAATGATCTATAAAGCCATTTCTCTCAAAGTTATGGATTCATTGCTCCGCAGCACTAAATATATGTTGTTCTAGGATCATACAAGTCATGAATACTAAAAATAAAAATAAACATATTTCTTTGATGATGATTTATTACCAAACAATTTGAGGCTAATACACTCACATTATAGGATGCGAATACAAATGTGACATAACTGAGTGGGCCTTTAAGATGAAGTGTCATTACTTTTGGAAATATGGGCAGTGCTTCAACTTCATCACGGCATTTGTAACATAATGTTTTGAGAGCCTGTGACTGATGTTCCAACCTGCAGCAGTTTGGTTCCTAAATTCCATACTTAGCAAGAGAATGGTTTCATTCAGCCTCATTCATGACCTAAAAAACCCACACGTGGGGATATTAGGTGCCATTGTGAATTAGTATGCAGAGTTGGTAAAATGAGATTGGGTGACTCCTTTGGGTGAAGACACTGAGCTCATAGCTGAGCACAAAGGCAGTACCGTGGCCATGGTAGAAGCTGATCCAGCATCACGGTCCACGGGGGCAGCACCCTTCACTCTTCTAGGGGTTGTATGGGAATATCTCAGGCAGTACTGACATGACATCTTGACTCTATGTTGTGTTATTTCTCCATAATTAGAAATGACCTATAATCACTCCCAAGTTAGACAAAAAAGTAAAAAGCTATACCGAAACCAAGGGCATGGATATAAAGTTGACCTTGTTTTCTTCTTTAAGTTTCCATCTTTTCTTCTATTCCTCTGCATCTTGGCTTTCAAGGACCACGATTTGCTACTTAAATCTCTGTTTCTTTCATTCTCTCTTCTATTTATTTCTTCCACTGCTTTTACTTCTTTTCTTCTAGTTTTTTTTTTTCTTCCCCCTCACTTCATCCTGTTTTTTGCTTTCTGAATCAGGATAGGAGATAAACTAGCATTCAGTATATTAATAACAATATTCTTGGAATTGCCAAGGATTTGCTTAAGGGAAAAGGTTTTCTGGTACCAAGAGACAACTGCAGTCTTTAAAACCATGCATAAGTAATTTTCTCCAAATTCTTATATTGGGATTGTGAATTTTATGATTTTACTCCAAAGTGGATTCCTTTCTTTTCTCAGTGATATTTTCTATTAGTAGAATATGGGCAATATGATAGTTACAATGATACTTGTTCCAGACCTTTAAAAAATAAATTAGCAAGTAGAAAGGAAGACAAAGGGAAGCAAATGAAGAAGCAAAGTACATGTTGTATGAGCACTGCTGACTGCTGTACGAGTTAGACGGCCCCAGAGTGCATCTAATTTATGTAGCTGATAACCCAAGTTAACAGAGGCCCGGGCACTATTATGGAGGTAATATTTTCTCAAGGATGTACAGTCTTAAACAACTTCTTCCTGTATTAGGTTCCTACATGCTTTTCTTTAACATAAAGCAGGTATGTCTGTTCTCTTGTTCCATTTCATTCTCTTGGAAAAATAAATTTATTATAGGCCAGCCAAATGGAAATTCTGCTTACTGTTTATGATCTCAAGCTATGCTCCCCCTCTCCTGTATTATCCAGGGAATTAGTTCAATATAGAGTCTGATTCCACACCCATTTCTTTATTTTTCCCTCTCTGTCCTTCTTTCAGGGTTCTGTTTCAAAAACTCTATTGCCACAGAGCAGCTGGTAGCATTTAGCAGCCACCTGCACAAGTAGTTCTGTTTTCAATGGAGGAAAATTTAGCTTACATAAGGAAAAAAAAAAAAACTGTAAGGTGTTGGCTTTTCCATTTTTATTTGTATTTGTGTACATTTTCTTACTCACTGATGAATGTTCTGCTAAGTGAAACTGAACTCCTTGGTAAAGAATGAGAAACAGCATGGTGTACAAGTCATTTGTTTCAATGAGCTTGGTTAGGTTGAAACTGTAAGGTGAGAGGCTGATCATAGCCAGGAAGAGACACCTAAAATCTGTAACTTCTTTGAAGGGTGAGAAAGCACCCTCATGAATTGGAAACTTCTACCATGGTTTTCCAGGTAATGGTCCTAATTGAAGACTATGAAAATCCTCATGATTTCTGCTGGATTCCAATGAGTAGCATTGTACAGTCAGACTTTTAAGACCTAACAGCAAATAAATCACTTTCCTATTGCTTAGGAACCAGTTTAGGTTTCTGTTCTTATGAAACTGGTCTCATAACTACCCACTGAACATTGGTCTTAACTGAGCAGTGACTAATGTGTCAAGTAGCTTGATTTCCTTGAGTCGGGGTAGTTATTCCATAAGTGAAATTTTAGCCTAAAACCTGGCCATCTACAGATAATATCTGATGACTAAGCCAGGTAAAACCAACTGCAGTTCATATGCCACTCTTTCTTGCTCACTCATTTAATCTTCAGTCAACATTTCTTTTCCTAGCTAAGGAACTGAATCGGAGCAAAGCTAAACAACTGAGTCAAAGTCGCTTGCTAAGTGTAAACTTGCGGGCTTCCAGCACAGTCACAAGGAGTTAATTTTGTTTTATTTAGGCATAAGAGTTATTGGGGGCAGAGAATGTAGCTATATAGTTAATCTATCCAGGAATACAAACCATTAAAATACATGCTAGGGTTGTTTTTAATCCAATCCTAAAATGGAAATGATCTTAGAAGAAATTTAGTATGATATATTGGCTTTATAGACTAATAAGCCAGTGTATGACTAAGGTTACCCAATAGTAAATGGAATGTTAAGATTAGAGCAAAACTAAATTAACTCCCTTCCTTCAATTCCCTTCCTTTCCTTTCCCCTTCCCTCCCTTCTTCCTTCTCTTCCTCTCTCCCTCCTTCCTTTCCTTTTCTTCTTACCTTCTTTATTTTTCTTTCCCTCTCTTTTTTCATCCCTTTCTTCTTTCTCAAATATCTGGGCTCATATTCTGAGCCAGTTCCTATTCATCTAAAGTAGATATTGGAGACAAGTCACCACTGGGTCTGATACCTCCCTGTTCTCAGAAAGACTAGTGAGGGAGATAGTTGGATGAGTGAGCAGAGTGCTGCCATGGTGGAGGTGGAGGATATTAGATACAGATGATGGTTGAGAGGGATACACCACCAAGTCTAGAGGGAGTGATAACAGGTTTCCTTGAGGGAGTATATCTAAACCAACACCTGGAAGATGATCATACCCTATTACAATAAAGGGGAATTATAGTAGCAGAAAAGGATGTTCAGGCATCTGCTTAGATACAAGAGAAAGCATGGTGAAGCCCATGAACTGATGAAAGTTCAGTCTGCATGTGGGAGAGCAGGGAGGATAGTAATAAAACAGACAAAATTGAATTATCATCATTATTATTATTATTATTATTATTATTGTGTGTGTTACTAGATGTTGAACCCTGAGGCAATCTACCTCTGAACTATACCACCATCCCTATTTTACTTTTTATTTTTAAGCAGGGTCTCACTAGGTTACTGCACACTGTTGGCCTCAAACCTGCCATCTTCCTGTCTCAGCTTCCGAAGTACTGGGATTACAGGTGTGTACCACCACAGCTGACCAAGACTAAGTTGAACTCTTTCCTTTGAACACATATTGAATTCTGCAGGCATTAGAGACATGTAAGATATCATTAGGAAACTATGAAGTTTACGAGCTAATACTCTAATCATAATGGCATAATTTACGGTAGTGAATGATGGAATAATAAATTACAAAGAGTTTGGATTATGAACTTCCCTTGGAGTTTGGAAGAGAAAGATGTCAGTGTGGATCATAGCAAACAAAGAAGCCATCAAAAGAGACTTTTTTAAAAAAAACATTTGTCTCTTTAACCTCTATTTTTATTTGTTTGGTTGATTTTTTGGAATTTTATTAATACAAGATAATTATCCATTACAGTGAAATTTGAGATTCAAGGTGATACATTTATATATGCATACAACATCTCTGGGTGTGGTTCCCTAACCCCATCTCTCTACCCTTTCCTCCTTCCCTGTCATGCTAGTGAGGTTGATAGTGACACTTTCATATATGGTCATCTTCTCAATTTCCATTCAATCTCCATCTTATTACACCTTCATTTTGCCAACAATACTGGAAAAGATCAGTGCTAATCCTAGCTGAGAAATCCAGTGTCTGTGCTTCCATTCCTCTGTCACTTTCTCAGGACAGTTCTTGCTTTTTAGGATCCTATTGTTCCTCTGGCTTCTATATCACCATCTACTTCTATGCTGGGCTCCTTTCTGAGTTCTTGTTTCTTTTTGTCCACAGGCCTCAAATGTTGGTGTTTCCAAGAATCCAGATCTTAGCCCTCTTCTCTCTATACTCTTTGATTTTTTGAGGTTGTTGTATCTTCCTAAAGATGCCATCTATTTATCCAGGAAGGACTATTAAAATCATTATCTTATATCGTAGGCTCTAAATGTATAATTCTGCCCTCTTGTTGAACATCTCTACATGAATATCTTGGCACAATTCAACTGTAGTGAAATCCATGTTCTCTACCTTATTCTCAGTGACTGATTTTCTTTTTCTTCCTTCCTTCCTTCCTTCCTTCTCCTCTTTCCTTCTTTCTCTCTTTCTTTCTTCTTCTATTTGTACACTGTAATTATACATCATAGTGTGGCTCAAAGTGATACAAACATACATTCATGCACACAGCTCTGGGTGTGATTTTCTCTGGATCCTAACTTGCTTCCCTATCCCCTGTCAATGAGATAGCTAGTGATACCTCTACATATGGACATAACATTATCTGAACTATTCCTTTCCTCAATGGTCTTCTTTCTATTCAAGACCACCTTTTTAAAACATCAAAGATGATGTAACCCTTCATTTGCTTAAGGCCCTACTTTGGTTCTCTACTGATCACAGAAGTAGTTTTTAATCGGGCTTTGCTTACTCCCATGGCCCCATGACACACCTTAAAAAGTAGCAACTGAGGGAAGGAAAGGCAAGTGGGTTAGCCTCCTAACTCTCCACCTCTTCCTCAAGTAATGCAGCATTATTGTTTACTTATTTGATATTTCCAGGCCTGCATAATATTTTTTCCAATTTTTTCTATTATAATAATAATAGAAAAAAGTTCTATTGCTAAAATATTTTGAAATTTAGAAAGTCAAACTCTTTAGCTCAGACGTGATGGCACATACCTGCAATGCCACGGATGAGATAGGAGTATGAGACAGGACAATTTCAGGTTTGAGGCCAGCTTCAGAAACTTAACAAGACTGTTTCAGAACAAGAAATAAAAAGAACTGGGCGTGGAGCTTCAGAGGTAGAATGCCCTTGGGTTCTATCCCCACTACCATTAGCAAACAAATAAAAAAAAAAAAGAAAGTCACACTCTTTAGCCTAATACACATGGCCCATCATCTACTCTTTTTACTATTCAATCTCAATAAATCTATTTGGCTAAGTAGTTTTTTTTTTTTTTTTTTTTTTGCGGTACTGGGGATTGAACTCAGGGGCATTCTACCTCCGAGCTATACCCCCAGCCCTATTTTTTATTCTTTATTTTGAAACCGAGTCTCACTAAGTTGCAGAGTTCCTCACTAGGTAGCTGAGGCGGGCCTCGAACCCAGATCCTCCGGTCTCAGCCTCCCAAACGCTGGGATTACAAGCATGAGCCACCACGCCCAGCGGCTAAGTAGTTTTTAAATCTAAACTCTGAATACACACAGGTGTTCAGGTAACATCTTTATTAGTGCAAATCAGAAAAGTTAGAGTTCCAGAGAAATGAATTCTCTAGATACCTGAAGCTCACCTCTGCACTATTGCCATAGAGGATGAAAACTCTTCTAAAATTATTAGTTTAGGAGACCAGATAGTCAATGTTGGTGGATTTGTGTCCTAAACCAAATTGGTATTGAATGACTCTACTTGAAGGTAGAAGTGTGTAAGCACTGACACACAGACTTTAACATCTATACTTCCCCAATAAAAGGCGATTTTCCTGCACTCATAAGTTCTTGGATGAGTCTCAAGAACTGAAGTTGGTAGATAGGTTCCTGTACTGTAGATGGCAAATCACAACTTACTCTGCTGCTTTAAGCAGGTTAGATCTCTACTATTTTTCAAAGTGTGTTCCATGGACCACATGCATCAAATGGGGAGACTGTTTCAAAATCCGATCTATCAGTTTGGGGGCATGGCCTGAGACTCTGCTTACATTTATGCAGTGAACCCCTGAAGAAGAGTACAGTAATGGTCCTTTGAAAGAAAGTAGGACTGAAAGTGCTAAGTACAGTCATTAAAGTATGCAGACATTTAGTAATAGCTGTTAGCCTTGGCAGCTCCAGCTCCATTTTGTATTACACCCTGACAAATGCCTTTCAGCTAGGGACTTTCTGTGTTAATTAATTGTAAGCAGTTTGGCTCCAGATGGGAGCCTACCCCACTTCATTTTGTTGTTTAGTTTTGATTTGTATTTCTCATCTTCAGATAGAAACAGTTTGTTAAGTTCCTCCTCTAAGCAAGAATGCCGCATGTGCCTTATCATTTGGCTCTCACAGTTTCCTGCAAAAGAAAAGTCTGATTCCCATTGGACAGATGAGAAAGTTGAGACTTAAATAATGGTTCAAGGTCACAGAAGCTGGAAGGTAGAACTGGGGTTTAAAACTAAGTTCACCTGACTCTAATACTGCCAATTCTTTCAATACACCAATTGCTTCACCTCATTTGGCTTCTGTCTGACCTGAGAGGTGCAGATGTAACCATTGTTGAAGTGCAGGACCTCTGGGTCACATCGCCACCAACCCCTTTTCTGAGACCCATATCTGTGGTACTTTTCAACCCCTCATCTTATTTACAAAATTACATCCTACAGTAAAGAAGTAAATAGTATCATTTAAACTTCAAAGCATAATTGAAATCTGGAACTTGTTTTTAGTAGCAGCTTATTTTTTGCTTGTTTTTGTTTTGTTTTGTTTTTGGTGCTGGATTGAACACAGGAGCAGTCTACCTCTGAGTAACACCCCCCATCCCTTTTTACTTTTTATTTTGAAACAGGGTCTCACTAGTCTGCTGAGAGTCTCACTAAGTTGCTAAGGCTGGCCATGAACTTGCAATCCTCCTGTCTCAGCCTCCCATGTACTGAGATTACAGATGTGCAATAGCAGTTTTTTTGTTGTTGTTGTTTTGTTTTTTTAAATGATTTTAACCAAACTCACTAAAATAATTACTAGTTGATGTTTGGAGCAAGGGATGGCCTGTCCTCTGGAAGGCATTGCTGATTTTGTTGTCAGTGCTGACCAAAAGGACTTTCTGCAATGATAGAAATGTTCTACAGCTACATTGTCCAATATAGCAGGCTCTGGCCATGTGTGGCTAGTGTGATTGAGGAGCTGAATTTTATTTAAATAGCCACATGTGACTACTGACTACCCTGTTGGATAGCATAGGTCCAGATAGATTTATAGGAAGGTAGTGATGTTGAATGGTTAAGGATTCTGATCTGGAGCCAAAGTGACTGGCTCTCTAGCTGAAGGACTTTGTCCAAATGACTGGATATTCTATTTTTCATTACCTTGAATACAAAATGGCAACAATAATAGTATATACCTCACAGGTAGTTATGAGGATTACCTGAGCAGTTTTATGCAAAAAAATAGCACAATCCCTTTACACATAGTGGAGGCTCAGTAAAGTGACCAACTGTTATTATAATCATACTATTTTTAGCTCTATTCTCAAAACTTGAAGTTACTTGACTTTTTTATGACTTAAAATTTACTTGTAAGTATTGGTAGCATGGTAACTGCTCAATACATATTTATTGAAATAAACTTTTAAAATCTGTCAGACTTAGAACATTTGGTTCACAGCTGATACAAATACACAGAGGGGATTGTGGATAAGTCTCAGAAAATGCTGCTCCTTCTTCAGATGTGTGGTAAGAAAGTGCAGACCACACAATAAAGACGAATGAGAAGTGAAGGAGTTTCAGAAGCTCCAGTACTTATGGAGACAGAAAGTGCAATCCCACCATCACACACGCACACACACACACACACACAGCTCAAGTACCTGTGATCTTGAGAAGTCTATTTAAAGTTTAAAATATGTGAGGAGGTGATGAGAGGAAGGGTGAGCTAACAGGACACGTGATAAGTGATAGGACATCCTTTCTCATCAGGCATATTATAAATTGATCTTCATGGCTTTTTATTAGCCAGTCGGTATTTAAGTACCTTGTGAGTAAAAATGACCATGCACATCTAAAGCAACTTGCACGCCAGTATGCATGCATATGGGCATTTGTGTGTATGTGTGCATATATTAATGTTGACGTTAAATTAGAAAAAAAAACAACAACTTTTCATTTAGTTTCAACTAAGTCTAACCGGAATAAATTGAAAATCTGAATTACCTTGGCAAGCTCCAGCTTATAAAAGCCTGGTAAATGGCTATGCAAATACTTTTCTAAGTAGAAATAAGCTTGGACCTGAGGTTTAAAGTACTATAGGTAGGAAAGAGAGGTGAATACTTGTCTCTTTACTTTGTGACCATATTGTAAATGCCAGACAATGGAAAAACTAGTAAAATTAAACAGGAATTTCTAGAGTGAAACAACAAACTGGCTCATAGATTATCTTTCTTCGTCTGCATGGTGGATTAATGCTAGCTACATGGCCAATGAGTCATTTTAACAGAGGACTCATGCTGCTTAGCTTATGCAGGAATGCAGTTTTAGGGCAGAGGGGGAATCTCGAATCTCGGGTGGGAGATGGGACTCCAGTGCCACCTGCTCGTGATGCAAAATGTGTGACTTCTCAGTCCATGGCGAGGAAAGAGACAAACTGCTCCACCAAAGGAAATATAACATGTCCTATTTCTTTCGTGATACAGCCTTTTAGTGAGTTGAATTCGAAAACCTTTTTGAGAAAAGAAGCAAGATATTTCTGAAGGGCTTTGTTTATCACAGTCGCCAGTCTACTACATCTGTATTAGTTAGAGAAAGGTGCCCAGTGTAGATATTTGTCAGTTTACTATGAAGCAATTCTGTCCTTTGTTGCAACCTTGTTTAATTGTTGACTCCACTGTTGATTTTATTATTCAAGTGGGCCCCACCTATTGTCTCAGAGGTCAAGGAGCTGCTTCACTGCATTTCATGTGAACTGCAGCCCCAGTCAACCTCACTCTTTCTTCTTAGGCAAACACTCTGCAGCAGCTGGGTTGAAAACTATCATTCCACACATCGCAGCAAATCTCAGACGACTGGAGTTTAATTATTCCCTGTTGACTGGCTTTGCCATTACTAAAATCTCTTTTAACACACCAGCTTTGAGAGTGGAAGTGTAGGGTTTCTTAGCTCTCAGCACAATAGCTTTTGCATTAATATCTCGAGGTTTATTTCATAGAGCAAAGGCCTACTTGTGGTCTGCAAGATTTGTTTAAACATAAATTGCAAAGAAAGTCATGGGTGACACAATATAGCTATAAATAGGGAAAAGGAAGCCCGTGAATAAGTTGAGATACTTTTACTAAAAGAGTGGATCCATTTAAAGAAAAACTATTTTTGCCTTTCAAGTGGATGTCAAACAGATTTTAATCACCCTTTTGTTTTTATTAATTTTAGAACACATTTATGTTTTATTACTCTGCCAAATAAATAAAACAGATATAGTGTATCCCAAACTGAATTTTCTGTGATGTTTAACAAACTATAATTTCATGATTAATAGTGCCAAATCTGAATGTTCTGTGAAGCCTTCCACAGTTAGAGGTGTTCAGTGTTACTATAGGTTAGCAACCTCATAAAATGGACAGTTCAGTGATTATTCCCAGGAACATTTATGATCTTCAAAGTTATGAGAACAATAAGACTTTGACACTGGATATCCAGCATTACATATTCTGGGATTTATAGCCACCTAGATATTAAGTAATATTAAAGGAGAGAGCTAAGCAATTTGTATTTTAAAAACTCATTTGAAATATCTAACATACGAGAACTTAGCATAGGGCCACTATTACTTTCAGGATTAGTGGGGCTAGTGAGTCTTATCTTACCAGGAAAATACTTTGACTTCACTAAATAGTTGACCTTCTGGCTATCTTCTATTCTCCTCACCCAAGCGCCAAACTTTCAGCTTATACCTGTAGAATCCACTGACATAGTAGGACCAAGGTCTTCTTGATGGTAAGATCGTAACTCTTCAATTTGGGTCTTAAGGCACACCACCAATTTCACAAGTAATTTTAAAAATTTTTTGGTCCTGGGGATTAACCCCCCAGTCCTTTCCTATTTTTTTTTTTTATTTTGAAACAGGATCTTGCTAAGTGGCTGAGGGTCTTGCTAAGTTGCTGAGGCTGGCCTTGAACCTGCAATCCTCCTATCTCAGCCTACCAATTATGCTGCCATGCCTGACCACAAATAATCTTTTAAAACCCTAAATCTGACTATATCTCTTCACTGCCAAAATCTTCCAGTGGTTTTCCATTGCATTAACAATAAAATTCAAAATTTGTAGCATCACTGAGGAGGCCCTCTATCATCTGGCTCCTGCAAAATTTTCATCCTGCCATGACTGTCCATTCTTCTTTCATTTCCTCTACTTCTCTTAGTTCCTCAAGTTTGCTCAGGGATTTCACTCATTTATTAATTCATTCAGCATTTATTGAACACTGACTATGCCAGGCACCATGCTGATCACTAGACTCTATGAAGAAGGATAAAATAGACATAGTCTGTACCCTCCTGAAATTTATAAGCTAGTCAGAGTCCAGAAAGAGTACACATAACTATACATGTTGTTTCCTCTACCTCATTCTTATATTTCTTGCCTCCTACTAAACATCTTTTCCTGAGGATAATTTCTGTGATGCTTCCTCTAGGTTAGAGACTTTTGATGCATATAAAAAAAAAAGGACAGAAATATATAAACAAATTAGACCTTAAGACTTACTAGAGGACAAATGACTCTGTGACTTTGAAGTTTTGCTCGAATATTCACTGGTCATCTTTTTTTTTTGCGGTACTGTGGATTGAACTCAGGGGCATTCTACCTCCAAGCTACACCCCCAGCCCTATTTTTTATTCTTTATTTTGAAACCGAGTCTCACTAAGTTGCGGAGTGCCTCACTAGGTAGCTGAGGCTGGCCGCGAACCCGGATCCTCCAGTCTCAGCCTCCCGAATGCTGGGATTACAAGCGTTTCACTGGTCATCTTGCTTGATGATATTTAGCCCCTTGTGACTTAAGGCCATGTCTAGATGCGTGGGCAAGGGTCTGGCATACAAGGTGAAGAATAATATCTAAAGGAGTTGGAATCATTTGTCAAGTACCTCCCCATTTCCAATATTTTATTTCTGTTAAAATTTCTGATATTTATTTTATACTTTTATTAGTGCATTGCAACCATACATCATAGTGAGGTTCAAGGTGACATAAACATACATGGACACAACTCTTGTATATTTACTTCCACATCTTACCCCAATTCTCCCTCCTCCTTTCCCATACATGTCAGTGAATTGGGGGGTAATGGGTATATGCCATAGTATTATTATAACTATTTTCTTCTTCAGTCCTCCTTCTTCCCCACTCCCCCCTCCCCCCCATCTCCTTCCACTATTCTACTGGTCTCTCTCTACATTTACCTAAAATCCCTAATATTTCCCATTTTCTCTCTAGCTTCCATATATGAGAGGAAACTTACAACCTTTGACTTTCTGAAGCATGCTGATCTCACTTAGTGTTATATTCTCTAGTTACATGCATTTTCCTGCAAATGCCATAATTTTGTTCTTCTTTTGGCTGAGTGTAGTTCTGTTGTGTGTATATACTACATTTTCTCTATTCATCCATCTGTTGCTGTACATCTGAGTTGGCTTTATAATTTGTTGTGATCTGTGCTGCTTGCTATAATCATGGGTATATATGTATCATTATAGTATTCTAATAAAGATTTTATCTTTTTACAAATATTGCGAAACAAATATAGAGAAATAGAAGAACATAGAATGAGAACACGAAACATTAGAAACTGGCCACTTAAATTTAGACTCTACCATAGGGACTTTTCCGTTTCCTCAAGTGTAAACTGAAAACAATAACCCATGAAGTAATATGTGCAGAGCCACCAGAGCACACCTGGCACATTGGAAATGCTGACTTTTATTTTTATTCCTGTTATAGATGAGGAAAAAGGCTTGGGGGATAGGTAACTTGAAGATCATAGAGTTAGATCTTCAAGTTACCTACCCCCCCAAGCAACAAAGCTGGGGTTAGAACACAAGTCATCCAATTTCAGACTCTAGCATCTACTCTGTATTCCAGAGCAGGTAAATAATCCACGCAGTGATCGAAGGTGACACCAAAGGCAACCGATAGTTACCAGAAACGATAGAGTCAGTCTGCTTTTAAAAGCCCGAGTTTTAAGAAGTTGTCTTCATGCCTGCTTTTTGTGAATAACACTGTGCCTGATTTCTTAAATAATGGGTAGCCAGTCATTTGAGTAATGTGCCAGATGGTTGCATAAATCCCTGGGAAGTAGCATATTCTTCTGTTTAATTTTTAAATGTTACATGTCAGGTTGAAAAAGAAAGATAAGAAAGGACTAACCCTGTCTTGTGCTGATAAATTGTTTTCTCTAAATATACCTTCAGCTGGACATTGCTACAGAATCTCAGATCTAGTGCTTTTCCTAGGAAGGGATGAAAAGTCAGTCATGGTTTAACAATAAAATCTATGCATTGACCTACTACGAATAAAACATGTCTTCTGAAATTATTCATAGTTGAAGCATTGTTGGTGCCACTGATTACTTACACATACAATTACTGAGTACAGATTTTCATTTTCATGAAAATATTTCTCATTGCTTTTCTTGCATCATGTCCTTTACAATTATTACTTTTATATTTGTGCTTTGTGGTAATCCAAAGTAATTAGGAAGGAAATATCTATAGTTTTGATGCAATGCATCCATTCCTTTCCATTCACTAGTACTCTAGCAGTAGTAAGTTGCAGAAGAAAATGCTTGGTGGAAGGACCAGGGCCAATTTGTTCAAAATTTATTTCTATTTTAACCAAGTGTCTAATATGAGCCAGAAACAAAGGTGCACAAGATGCTTTCTAGCCTTGGAAATCTTAGAGTTCAGTGGTTAGATAGATAGATGGATAGAAAGAGAGAGAGACTTTTAAGAGAAAATGGATAGATGAAAGGACAAGAGGCTATGGAAGCATAGCAAACTTCCCATCTCTGGAGGTTTGGAAATGTGCCACCCATTGTGGAGATGAAATCTTTAAAGTAACCAGCCTGAGTTAGCCAGGAAAATCAATGATATAAAGGACAAGAGGGCTCTCTTCATGGCAGACAAAGAGGGACTTGCCAAAACAAAGGCTCAGAGCAAGAACCACTGAGGTGAACACAAGGACTTACGGTCTGGTTGGTGCTTAGAGATGCAAGTCTGAAGTAGGGAGCAAAAGGACATGAGCTTGACATGGCATTGGAGTCCACGTGGAGTGTTTCATATTCTGTGTGACAGGCCTTCATCCTGTCAATATACATAGTCATTTAAAGATTTAAAGCAAGAAATTAACATGGTCTGATTTTACGCTCAGGCCATATTTGGTAAAATGGGTGTGATGTGAATGATTCTGGATGCAAGAAGTTGGGTGTGGAAATTAAAGTGGAAGAAGACTAGCAATAGAGAGAAGCAACTGATAGGAAAACTATTTAGGAAATGTAATTGACAAGGCTTGGCAACTGGCTGGGATTGAGACCTGTGAGAGGCAAAAAGGCTAAGATAGTGCCAGCCAGGGAAAGAAAATGAACACAAAATGTTTTCAATGTGGCCACACTGAACTTTAGATGTCTCTGGGATAACTGGCTAAACCAGTTTGGAGTTCAGAGGAGAGCTTGTGGTGAGAAGTATTGTCAAGGACTTATCAGTGTAGGGAGGGAGGGATGACTAAAGCTTTGAGAGTGGCATGTGAAACAGAGAATAGGCTGAGGGTGAATTCATGGAGGAAACAGCATTTCTTCAGCAAGTAGAGAAATTGCCTCAATGGAAAATCCTGTAAAAGAACCCAGAGGTATAGAAGGTGAGCCAGGAGGGTGTAGGTCATGAATGCTAGTGAAAGAGATTGTTTCAGGAAGGAGCATTGTAGTTTTCACACGTATTTTTTTTTGTTTGTTCCTATGCTCTTTTTTTTTTTTTTTTTTTGCAGTACTGGGGATTGAAATCAGGGCATTCTACCTCTGAGCTACACCCCCAGCCCTATTTTTTATTCTTTATCTTGAAACCGAGTCTCACTAAGTTGCGGAGTGCCTCACTAGGTAGCTGCTGGCCGGATCCTCCGATCTCAGCCTCCCAAATGCTGGGATTACAAGCGTGCACTACCACGCCCTGCTCCTATGCTCATTTTTTAATGCATTTACTAATGACGGGTACGGCATGAATAGGGCCAAAAGGGAAAAAAAAAAAAGTATGCTCCTATGGAAAAACATCATTTTCATGTAAATATAATTATAATGATAATCCTTTAATTGATTATAAATAGTACATCGAGTTTATAAGGTGCCCTCCTTTCCAATGTCACTTGATTTTCACACGAATCCAATAAGACAAGTGGTGAGACCGTAGATAACCACCTTTTTCTAGTTAGAAGCCAACACACATTGAAGCTGAGTTACTGGCCAAGGGTAGTTGCTGGTGAGCTATGAAGTTTAGACAGTACAGTGTTGTGATCTGAGCATTAGCAACACTACAACTCTTGTAGCCTAAGACACAGAATCTTCACAGTCATTCTTCAGGATGGTCACTTCCTTCCTAATCATTATTATTCAAAATCTTGACTTGTATAGAGTTGTAATAATGAAAATATCAATTACCATTTTTATGTAATCTCTTCTGTTACATTTTTCATATCTATAGGAATAAATTTACAGTTATAATTTGTTTCTTCTGAGATTATGTTTATTTAGGGGATAATGACTGGATGTTTAGGGCTTTAATTATATCTACAGAGGTACTGATAAGAACAAATGAAGTGAAAACCCATAGTACAATAGAAAAAAAAAGAAAAGAAATTGACATTGTCTAGATTTTTATATAATATTAAGGAACATTATTGCAAATAAAATAGATAATGATGTGTACAAGGCAAAAAAACAAAAACAAAAAAACCCAAAATTAAATCCATGATACTGGAAGTGGCATGATCCTTCCTTCCTTCTTTCTCCCCTTCCTTCCTTCCTTCCTTCCTTCCTTCCCTCCCTCCCTCCCTCCCTCCCTCCCTCCCTCCCTCCCTCTCTCTCTCTCTCTCTCTCTCTCTCTCTCTCTCTCTCTCTCTCTCTCTCTCTTTCTTTCTTTGGTACTGGGGATTAAATTCAGGGGCAATATATATTCCAGCTACAGCCACAGCCCTTTTTAATTTTTTTAAATTTTATTTTGAAATAGGATCTCACTAAGTTGCTAAGGCTGGCCTCGGACCTGTGATCCTCCTGTCTCAGCCTCCCAAGTACTAAGATAACAGGAATGTGCCCCCACACCTGGCTGATTCCATTTCTTAATACAAGGAATTTGCCATCTTATTTCTTAAACATGAATTACATTTCTACATCAGATCCAATCATGGGCAGACTTTTGGTTGCTGTTGCAATTCTTGTATATATCCTTCTCAGTAAAAATCTATAGTATCCAGAAAAAAAAAGAGGAATTCCCCTTTTTCTCATTCCTGAATTATTTTGTTGTCAATACTGTGTTATTTATATAGTTTTCACATGAGTTTTCTCTGTCTTCAGCCCCACTCTGCTCTAGATGGACTCCATTGAATGTTGGTTTAATTTCCTATTGCCATTCTGGAATGACCTGGCATTCCTTTAGTATTTATGTTTCCTCTCGTGGGAACTTTCTATTCTGCTAAAATCAGTTCTCTTTCTTCCTTTGAGAAAACTAAGGCCAAAAGTTCTTCCCACCCACCCCTTTATTTGTGTCTCAATAATTTACTTGAGTGTTCTTCCAGGCCAGGTTCCCTGTTTCTCTTAATGGTCTTTTCCATTTTACAGTAGTCAAGGAATGGTTTCTTATCCTTATTATTTTACATTTTCATCATTTCTTCTGTCTGCCTCAGAATAATGTGTAGTATGTGCTTGACAAATGATTATTAAAAATTATTCCAATAATCATTTATTTCATTTAATGTATTTTCATTTTATTTTGGATCCATTTCTAAATATATTTTAAAGGCCATGTTATATTATTTTAAAGGATTATAATGACTTAATGTAAATATTACAGAGTGTTCTTTGCTTGCTTCTGTGGTACTAAGGATTGAGCCCAGGGGTGTTCTACCTCTGAGCTACACCCCCAGCCCTATTTTATTTTTTATTTGGAAACAGGATCTCACTAAGTTGTGAAGGGCCCCACTAAGTTACTGAGGCGGTCAGGAACCTGGGATCCTCCTGTCTCAGCCTTCCAAATAATGGGATTACAGGTGTGCACCACCATGCCCAGCCAAGGTGATTTATAATTTATTTCTTAACTGATACATTAAAAACAAAAACTTTACAATTAATGGAGTGCTATGTAATGTTTTGATACACATATATTGCATAATGTTCAAATAAGTTTAAACATAACTGTCTCTTCAAACATTTATCATTTCATTATGGTGAAAAATTTCAAAATACTTTCTTTAGCTTTTTGAAATGTACATTATTGTTCTCTATAGTCAGCAGAACTTCTTGCTCCTAACTGTAATATAGTACACATTGCTCGACCTTTCCCCCTCCTTCCCCCCATTCTCTTCAGTCTCTGGTAACCACCATTCTACTCTCAAATTTCATGAGATAAGAAATGTTAAAGAGCAGGCTATAGTGGTGCACCCTTGTAATTTCAGTACTTGGGAGGCTCAGACAAAAGGATCGTAGACTTGAGACCAGCATGTAGCAACTTAGACCCTGCTTCAAAATAAAAATAAAATAAGGCTGAGGTGTAACTCAGAGGCAAAATGCCTATGGGCTCAATCCCCAGCACCACACACACACACACACACACACACACACACACACACACACACAAAGTTAAAGAACTTTATAACTGTGACATAAAAAAAAATTTCAAACTTGTATTTCATCAAACATATGTTAGAAACCTAATATGTACCAACCAACTACTGAATGGGGCATTAAAGAAGCTATGAGAATGAAAGGGTTCAAGAAGAATAAAGTCTGATAGGGAATTCAGGATGAATAAAATCTGACAGCTATCTTGAATTACTGTTGATTAATAATAGAGTTATTTAAGCTGGGCATGGTGGTGCATTCTTGTAATCCCAGTACTTGGGAGGCTGAGACAGGAGGATTGCAGGTTTGCAGCCAGCCTAAGCCACTTAGTGAGTCCCTCTGCAATTTAGTGAGACCCTGTTTCAAAATAAAGAATAAAAAACACAGCTGGGGGTGTAGCTCAGAGGGAGAATGCCCCTGGGTTCAATACCCAGAATAATAATGATAACGATAATAATAATAATAATAATAATAATAATAATAATATTCTTTATCAGAACCAATGCAATTTAATCCATTCTTACTCAGTCAAAATGTATTTCTAACTAATAGGAAAGGACAATAGCATTTTACTTATACTATCTTTTTATATGTTTGTTAATGCATTGCAGTTAGGCATCATAGTGGGGTTCAAAGTGACACAAACATACATGCACACAGCACTGGTGTGTTTCCCTCCAGATCCCACCCTACTCTCCCCCTCCCTGTACAGGTTAATGAGATTGGTAGTTCATATACGGATAGCATTATTTGAAGTGTTTCCTTTACCAATTTCCTTTTACTTACACCATATTCTTCTCAAAGTTGTCACTATCATCTTATTCTTTGCTAAAAAGGGGCATTTCCTGATAGAAAATTGGCATGTATAAATTAATTTATGCACATGTATACTTAGAGACAAGAAATATTAAAATAATGCAAGGAATCTGTGAGCATACAAAGACATAAAAATTCCGAGAGTACATTTTGAAATTTTCCTATTAAAGTATAACATTGAAAGCAAAATATTCATTTTAGTGTTTTATCATATGCATATGATAAAATGCTAGGGATGGAGCCCAAGTCCTCTCACATGCTAGGCCAGTGCTCTACCACTGATCTACATCCTGGCCCCTATAATTTATTAATGAAACACCACCCACTGGATTTATGATTTAGATTTCAAAAGGGGGAATCAAAGTGTACAGTGTTGGTCATTCATTGGTAGAAAAGGACATTATGGATAAAACTTGAAAAACACTAGTAAGTTTATTTTTAAAAAAGGAGTTGATATAATCAGTTTGATTTTTTTTTAGCTGTTAAGTTTCAAAGTGTACCTTTCTTCAATAACATGAGTTGGGAAAAGACCACCTGCTATTACTTGTATATGAGAGACACTCAGTTCTTCCATTCTACGTAAATTATTATGAGGATTCCCCATGAAGCTTTGCGGAATGTCGACCAGAATTAGAGAATCTGGCTCCCAACCGTAGTTCTGGGTACTTTATGCTGAATGGACATAAAAAGTCTTGGCCAACTGCACATTTTGACCGTGATGATGTCTGTACACTTGAGCTGTGCCTCATGGGACTAGCCACAATCAACACTGGAGACAGTATAATTTCAGGCTTGCTTCTGAGAGAATGGAGAGGCTTGGGGTTGACTTCTAATATCTGTCTCAGAGCAGACAATTCCTAAAATTTAAATAGACATCTAAATCGACAGAGGTAAAAATAGAGAGGTTTGATCAGAAGAGGGCTTTCCAATATGAGGCATGTATATGAAATCACTTTTGTGATACTCTGGGGATTTCATGTCCAGCATGAGCTACCTAGATGGCTAAATATAATTTTCTCTAAAATATAACTTCACTGGGCCAGTTGTAAGATATCATCTTGGCCTTTGTATTTTGGTTGGCTAACATTTGATTCTTTCCCATGAAAAGGAAAAAGTAGAACTGTCCTCATACAGAATTGAACAGAACAAAGTATCATGCTGCCCCTCTCTGTTTAGTCAGATAAGCTTCTGATATGATAGTTAAGCAGGAAGCTGCAGTAGTTCAGGAAAACAAAAGGCCACTTCTTGTTCTCACTGTCTGATACACATTATTATACCTTTTGGAATTCTATTTTGAAGGGTTTTAAAAGTACAAGATGAACTGAATTTAGAATGATACTTTGGGTTTCCTTTCTGTGGGTATTAATAGGTGTAAGAAATGCCATTATCTTTATTTGTTTTAGCACTCTGTGGGCAGAACAGACATTTGGTGATTTGACAGGAAGCGCATGCCTTGAGTTCTAGAATGTTTGAAAACAGCTGGACGTGTTTGGAAGCAAAATCATCATCATTGCCATTTCTGAATATTTTTATAGCCTGTTGGTTATTTTATTCCAAATGAATGAGGTTAATTGAACTTATTTTGATAATTCCAAGGGTGAATCTTCTTATCATTATTGCAAGTCTTTTTTTCTATTTAAGATGTCTGACTCAGAGAAGGACTGATCTAGGAGGCAGGATAAGATAGCATCATATTTCTGCTAAAGATTTTATGTAATTTTTTCTATATTACATGATGAAACAAAAAATTATTTTTCCTCAGCTAATGCCTGTTGTTAAATCCAATTTAGATTATGTTTATGGAGTATTAGAATGAGAAATATTATCTATAATTTTTTAAAAAGTAGAAACCCAAATCTGAGCAAATGTAATTTTATTTATTCTTGCCTATACGGTTATTTTTCTATTAATAATATATGGAAGCTGGGCATGGTAGCTCACACCTATAATCCCAGTACTTAGGAGGCTGAGATAGGAGAATCACAGTTTTGAGACCAGCCTCAGCAATATCACGACCCTGTATCACAGTAGAAGATGCAAAGGACTGGGAATGTAGCTCAGAAATAGAATGCCCCTGGGTTCAATCCCCAGTACCAAAACACACACACACATATACATATTATATCTAAATTTTATTTATAATATATTATATTTAGAGACTTTATAAGAATATATTCTATTTTTATCTATAAGTTTTACCTATAATAAATTTTATCCATACAGATTTTCTATAATATTACAGATCATTCCATCTGTAATAACTTATGCTAAATCTTACATATTTTTCTTTCACTATTTTCTTTGAATTTTTATACATATGGAAATTGTATTTTTCCCTAGCATTCCAATTTTTCTTTTCTTTAACATTCATTATGAAAACTGGTTTAAAAAGTTCTTCTAAGAAGTGATCAAATTATTTAACAATAGAATTTCAATTGTTTTCAAAGTATCTTTTCTTCTAGTCATGTTTTCACAGGACAAGCTGCTATCCTATCTCATTCCTCATGGACTTTGAAGACCATTTTAAAGATTTTTTTTTTAAAGAATCAGAGCCAACAACTGGGTGGATAGCAAAACTGTTGATTGAAATAGGGAGCCTGGGAGACAAATACTCAAAAGTAATTCAAATGTGTGCATTCTCATATGTTTTATAAAGGCAGTTTTGAAACTGTGTGTGTGTGTGTGTGTGCGCGCGCATGCGCGCGCACGTGGAAGCATATAAAATATGTAGAATTAATTTTCTTACATTATGATTGCATATCTATTCATAGAGGTATAGATCACATATGCATAAAATGAACTTTCAGTTATCCAAAAACAAGTTGAGATTTTTTTGGAGGATCTGGAAGATAGAGATTAACTAGGCGGAAGGTAATCATAGAGAGTTTGTGAAAGCAATTTAAATTACTGTTAATCATCTGAGTCATTTACACACTGGGAGTTATTATTTACTGTACAGTAGATAATACATACTTCAGCATCTTTTCTTCCATCACGTGGGACCTCAAGCGCCTTGTCCAACCACATACATCACGCACTGTAATGGGGTAATGGAATAATGCTCTAGTCCTCTATGGTCTGTCCCTCCTTAGCACTTAGTAATGGCTGGCCACATAGAAAAGGCTAGAAGGCCCGTGGCTTACCATGGAACTGGAGAGCCAGGTGAAAGAGAAAGGGCAGAAGTGAATGTTCAGTGGGAATACCTTTCCAACAACTGAACCTCTAAATTAGAAACAAATGAAAGAAAAGTGAAATTATCCATGAAACAAACAATAAGTCACAGACTTATTATCTATAGACAATAACCTTTTGTGCTATTTTTGTCTAGCAGTTTATATAATTTAACTACATTTAGGAACATTAATGTGATTTGCATATTTATTATATACAAGTTTCTGAATTATTGTTTTTACTCTCTGGGGGGTAAAACAGTAAACCTGTTATTAAATGTCAGATGCAATTTAACTCAGTACATTTGCACTAAACAGTATTCTACAATATTTTATTTTAACATTGATTTGACTTTGTGTTCATGCCAGCCATATTTTCATGACATTACTTACACTCACATACGTACCCATGCAGAGATGCATTTATGTGCAACTCCTTACCAAGGAAATAATTTGAAAATAATTATATTAATTTGTTCTGAAAAACTCCTTTGAAGTATTTGTCTGGAGTGATAGAGAGTGATAAAAGTTTAGGCAGTTCAGACAATGTGCACTGTAATGTTCAATAACATTTTGGGGAAAGTTACAAGAGGTCCGGAAAATAAGTGAAGCCATCTCCCCTTCCCTAAAACACTATAATTTCTGTTACAGTGTACACTAATCTGTTGTTTTCTGAATCTGCCACAGGATAAATGAAAGCACCATAGCAGTTTTTGAAGAAGTTTATGCTTTGTTCAAGAATAAGTTCTTTTGGCAAATAGTGTTGTAAAGTATTACCTAGCAGAATGCTGTGATAATAAGAAGCTATCAAGATGAACCAGCAGCAAAAACAGGAATTAAAAAAGGGAGCAGCCCCCTTCAGTCGGGGATGTGGGATCCTTCATGAGAGTAACTCAAGATACACGTAGTATGACCCAGCTGGTTGGGAACATTAAAAATCCCTTCACTTAAGCTGTTGAAAGCTGCATAAAAGACCAAATGTTTTCCATCTCAAAACACATTTTACTTAGCTGTGTTTTGAAAGCTGTTATCTAAACATTAAAAAAAAAAAGTCCAGAGTATTTTAACATGATTCCTTCCTTGGGTGCAAATCGGCAGTTATAATTTAATTTAGGAAAGAGAATAAAAAAGGTGGAAGGAAAAGGCACATTTTATTCTCCTACCTTCTTGTTTATCTTTCCTTAAAGTACGTGAAGGACATAAAACAGGGAAATAAAAAAGTCACTAGCGTACAGTTTTGTTAACTTATCTTGTGAACATTAAACATTATGCCTCAAATTTCGTATGGTACATAAAGTGTTTCGCCTTGCAAGATCGTGTGTACAGCACTTCAAAAAAGCCAGTGGACAGCTCACTAAATGTAATAGATGTGTAACAGCAGATCTTTAGATCTCTTGTATTTAGCATGACAACTTTGGGCTCTTTAGGTGCTTTAAACATGATATCTAAAACTACATACTTTCTTCCCAGTGATGAAAAACATAAACTAATTACAAACTTCTCATGAGCTGTAGATGGCTGGACCATCCACTACGATGGCGACATGTGGTTATACTGTATCTCTCTACTTTTGTTCCTGAAAATAATCAGTTTTACAACTTCATCTCATTTTTCTTAATGCAATTTCACATAATTTTAATCCTCCTAGAATGAATTCTCACTTCAGCACAGTCACAGCTTGGAAATGTTTATTGAACTGTGCAATAAACAGTTTATTTCTTTTCACATTTTGAAGAGGTGAATTTTCATATGCTTTCTGATGGTGTGAATCTCATGTGTTCTCATCCAAATCTTTAAGAGCTTTCATTAAGCAGTTTCAACAGATGTCTTAAAGCAGAGGGACTGAGGCTTACTCAAGACCTACTTTTATGAACCCACTTATTCTCCACCGAAAACTCTGTTGACTGTTATGTAGACAAAACTTTTGTCAAGGAACCTCACTAAGAACATGGCTTAGACAAGGAAGATGACATAAGGTCTGTGCCTTGCACCCCGGATGCTGAGCACAAGTGGGTTTTGATGATAAAAGCATAAGGAAGTTTAAAACAGTGTAAATAAGCAGATGAGGAAGGAGGTAGCAAGGAAAACCATGCTGGGTTTGGAGGAAACCACACTAATAACCCCTAAATGACCTTCCCTGGGCTATGAGGCATAATTTTGCCTTAATGATAAAATGTCAAAAATCGAATTTCATTATGTTTATTAGCACTAAAATTAGAGCATAGATTCATAGTTTGGGGCAGAAAAATAAAAACCGTTGCTCTGCCTTCTTTTATTTTTACATTATTTTTACAGAAATCTAAGTGAACAGCATAAGGGAAGGGTAGGTGATATGTTTTCTAAGGTCACTTGTGAAAATCTTAGTAAATAAGAATTTTGCTTTCAAGAGGTGCTTCTCTAGCCAGGCGTGGTGGCGCACGCTTGTAATCCCAGCATTCGGGTGGCTGAGACCGGAGGATACGGGTTCGCGGCCAGCCTCAGCTACTCAGTGAGGCAATCTGCAACTTAGTGAGACTCGGTTTCAAAATAAAGAATAAAAAAAAAAAAAATAGGGCTGGGGGTATAGCTCGGAGGTAGAATGCCCCTGAGTTCAATCCCCAGTACTGAAAAAAAAAAAAAAAAAAAAGAGGTGCCTCTCTTTCTTGAGGCCTGAATTTATTTTTGAGTGTATCTTTTCCTAAAAATACTGCAATTTAAAAGTATTTAATCAATGAGAGAGTAGTTGAAAAATGATATTTTGCCACAAGCCAAGCTTTGAATCAAATTTGTTCTCATTTTGCTTGGGAAAAATCATGGTGCTTCACTGGCCTGCATTTAATTACTAATACACAGTGTAGATTTCCTTGATGTCCCAGGAGTCTATTAGGGTCTTGGAAATGCCCCTTTAGTGATATTTCCTTTATTAATATATGTAATTAAACTGAGGTTGAGGATCCTGAGGGTTCTTGTCAGTGAGTGGTTGGATCAGAGTGACACTAAATGACAGCTTCCAATTATCAGGCAGATGACATCTTCAGTATCTCAGCAAGCTCATCTTTCAAGTCCTTATATGTGAGTGGTGTAGCCTTGAGGGGGAAAACATGGCAGAACGTATGGTTGGATTGATTAGGGGCTGAATCCCATCTTTGATGCCTATCACTTATGTGACTTAGGGCAACTTATTTACTCAATGAAATTGAGTTGACTTTTGTCATCTATCAGACCAGCATAGTAAGCATCTTACAGCCTGTTAGTAAATTATTAAATGAAATGATACGTAATAAGTACTTGACACAGAATAGGCTCTTACTAAATGATTATATTGTCATTGCTACTTTTTACTTTTTACCATCTTCCCCTTTTTTATTTCTATGACTATCTACTTGCTCTGTTCCATACGCTAGCCACATTGTTACCATGAAGTTTTTAAAGATGAGTGTCTGACAAGAATTACATCTGATTTCTTTCTGGGATAAGTGAATAAATGAGTGAAATTAACAGGAATGACCAATGTTAGAATAAAATATTCAAATACACTTCGTAAAACAAAAATAAATGGAAATTTTTTGTCTACATTTCCAATCTTACCACATTTTGGAATGGGGTACTGGGAATTGAACTTAGGGTCATTCTACCTCTTCAACCCTTTAATTAATATATATATATATATATATATATATATATATATATATATATATTTTGTAGTACTGGAGATTTAACTCAGGGGCATTCTACCTCTGAGCTATATTGAAACAGGGTCTCACTAAGTTGCGGAGTGCCTCGCTAGATAGCTGAGGCTGGCCGCGAACCCAGATCCTCCTGTCTCAGCCTCCCAAATGCTGGGATTACAAGTGTGCGCCACCACGCCCGGCTATTTTTTTTTTTTTTTTAAACAGGGTCTCACTAAGTTGCTGAGGGTTCTGCTAAATTGCTATAAGCAACTTAAGAAAGTTCTTACTTGCTGTAAGAATTTATTCTTACTGTAAACAGTAAATTATAAGCCTGCATGGCAGTGGACACCTGTAATCCCAGTACTTGGGAAGCTGAGACAGAAGAATTGCAGATTAGAGACTATCCTCACCAACTTAGTTAAACCCTCAGTGACTTAGTGAGACCCTGTTTCAAAATAAAAAATAAAAAGGGCTAGTGGTGTAATTTGGAGGTAGACTGCCCTTGGGTTTAATTTCCAGTACCTAAACAAAACAAAATAAAACAAACAAACAAACAAAAAAAACAGTTTAAATCCATGGGTCTATTTTTAAGTGACTAGAGCCCAGAAAACAGCACCAGAGTATATGTATTTAAAATAGACATTAAGCTTATGAGTGTTTCAAAGTAGGTTTTGATTTTGATGTTACTATTATTATTAAAATGATCTGAGCATAACATAAACTATAACCACTTTGGTTGTTAAACAAAATAGGAAGACCTGTTATCTGAAAGAAAAGGTTTCTGATTGGCTTATGCCTGGGTAGAATCTTTAGTAAGTAAGTTAGTAATTTTTAGATTAAAGAAGAATTTACTCTTATTGCTTTTATATTTTACTAAAACAAATTTTGTGGGAGGGGGGATTGCTGAGTTATACCCCCAGACCTATTTTATTTTTATATTCAGAAACAGGGTCTCACTAAAATTGTGAACAACCTCAAAGTTGCTGAGGCTGGCCCTGAACCTGCAATTCTCCTTTCTCAGCCTCCCAAGTACTGGAATTGCAAATGTGCGCCACCACACCTAGCTTTCAAATTATTTTTTCAAATTATTTTAAATATTGCTTTAATTAATGCTGACAGATTTTTCAAAGAACAGAGTATAAAACCATCTGGTATATTAGAATCCATCAAGAAAACTAGTCTCTTTGTTTAGGACACACATACCTAAGCTACTATAATCTAAGCTACTGTGATCGATATTTTGAAATTCATGGGGATGATTTTATACACTGAATGGAAAGTAATCTGTTGGTTTTTATCCACTCGATTGAGCAAACCTTGAAGCCCCTCAGTAATGCTGTTTTCCATCTTTGCCTCACTTCTGAATGACGACAGGTCTCACCTCTTCCCTGAAGCTTCTCCTACTGTGCCTATCTGAATTTCTGTAGCATATATCATTTAAACCAAAAAATGTAGTGCTCCATAACCTACAGTCTTGTATTATTTGCTGTTCTTTCCAATAGCTTAGTCTTGTCTCTCTAAATAGATTGCAATGACTGTAGTAGCAGAAACAATGGTTTATATTAATTTCATTATTCCCTCTGGTTTTTAAACCTTATCCTGCAGCATATTAGGTTTGGTCATTTTCAACTAGTGAGTCAAGAGACAAGGATTTGGAGAGAGTAGTGTAAGTATTTGGAAAATACCTTGAGTTATTTCAAAACAGCCCATTTAAAATTGTGTATGTGCATGTGTATATACATACAGATATATGTACACTTCAAAAATTGGAAAAAGAGCTTCCAATTAGATAAGACTTCCTAACTTATAGCATGCCTGTGATAATAAATATTGTCACACTAAAAATGGAATTTAAGAAAATAATACGAAGCAAAACTATTTGGGCTTATTTATTGACACAGTCTTAGTGAGTTCAGTGTCATCATTTGTAAAACAAGGAGAATAATCACCATATAGAGTGAGTTATTAAATGAAATGGTGTGTAATGAGCCCTTGACATGGTTTTGGTTGGTAGTGATGGGGTCCTGGCAACCTTTCTGGGAATCTGAGAAATGGTGACCAATAGCTACTTACTATAAATGATAAGAGCTCCAAGGAAAGGTCCTGCCACCACGGCAAGGCACAAGGAACAAGTTCCAACTCTATGAAGGGATGGGAAGATGAGAGAAACAGGAATTGCTAATATTATTTTTCACTTATGCACTGAAATGGCCATGACACCTTTTTCCTAGATTAGGACTGGCTTTGGGGAGCTCCTGGTAAACGATATAGCAGAGTACTTTTATATTCAAAGATCAACACCTTTGCCATTTTCAAAATATCAACAACAAAAACCAGTCTGAATTTGCAAATCAACCCAACTATAATTTGGTGCATACCCCCCCCCAAACTAGTTGAAGCTCAGTCCTACTATGTGATGGCTCTGGAAACAGGAAAAAGATCTTTCTAAAATCTTTCATAATGTCACTTTGGTGAAACTTAAGATCACTGCCTTTTTCTGTTTTCGATCCTATCTAGCCTAAGTTTTCCAGCTGGATTTAGAAAGCTTTCTGTACTTTGGCCTTATCAAGCCTTACCAATGCTTCTCAACTATGTGGCTCCTGGAACACCCTACTGAGTCTATTCAGTGACACAGTAGTTCACAAGCAGAACCAGAGGCGAGTATTTGTTAGACGGCAGTGAGACCCACCCCCCACCTTTGAGCTGCAGCAGATGTGGACAGGCCAAGGCTTAATGCCATCGAAGGCATTCTCCTTCACAGGCCTGCATTCCTTGATGACCAGAGGAGGCCAGGCAACTGGATTCTGAATATCCACCGAAGTACTTTGACTAGTGTGTTTGCTATCCATTACTGCATAACAAATTTCCCCCAAACAATGTCTGAAAATAGGATAAACATTTACTGTCCTCAGTTCCTGTGGTTCAAGAATTCCAGGACAGCTTAGCTACCTGGGCAATTGAGGGTTTGGGGTCTCATCAAGTTATGGTTTAGATGGCAGATATAGTTATCTAAAGAATTGACTCTGGATGCAGGATCTGTTTTCCAGGACCACTACTCATGTTGTTGGCAAGTTGGTTCTGGTAGTAGGCAGGCTTTGATTGTTTCCTACATGGGATACCCGCTAGACTGCATGATGTCCATAGAATATGGACAAAATGGGAGAAATAGACAGACAGACAGACAGACAGACAGAGACCACTCTTTTTGTACCAAAACTTCAAAACTCACATAGCATCACTTCCGTTCATCAGAAGCCAATCATTAAGCCCAGCCCACATTCAGGGTGGGAAGAATTAGACTTCATTTTTTGAAGAAGAGGGTGGGGAACAAGTTTAAAAACTTATGGACATATTTTCAGACTACTCCAGATGGGTATTCAGTATATTCATCTTTTATCTGTACTACCTTTATGCTGCTTGGACATGGAAAGGATAAATGAATAGCTTATGTTAAATGACTACTAATTTTTTTTTTTTTTTTTTCGGTACTAGGGATTGAACCCAGGGGCATTCTACCTCCGAGCTATACCCCCAGTCCTATTTTTTATTCTTTATTTTGAAACCGAGTCTCACTAAGTTGTGGAGTGCCTCACTAGGTAACTGAGGCTGGCCTCGAACCCAGATCTAGGTAGCTGAGGCTGGCCTCGAACCCGGATCCTCCGGTCTCAGCCTCCCAAATGCTGGGATTACAAGCGTGCGCCACCACGCCCGGCTAAATGTTTTTGAATCAAAAAAATAGGTCATCTAAATTCTTTTAGGCCTATCTTACGTGTGTATGTGTGTGTGTATGGTACTAGGGAAATCAAGGGACATTTTACCTCTTATCTACACCCTCAACCCTATTTTATTCTTTTATTTTGAAACAGGGTCTCACTAAGTTGCAGAGGGCCTCACTAAGTAGCTGAGACTAGCCAAGAATCTGCATTCCTCCTGTCTCAGCCTCCCAAGTACTGGGATTACAGTTGTGCAAAAGGATGCCTGACTTGGGCCTATCTTTTTATCATCTAAATTCTGAATGATTGCTACAGGGAGTTCATAATTATACAGGTTAGACTCTTTTTGATGGCAAAGTCAAGGTAAGTATGTAAAAATACTGTGCCCCCTTGCTTTAAGGAGTCTGTGGCTCAGCTGCCATTACTAGCACCTACCTGTGCTAGGGATGGTCTTCTGTGTGCTAGGAATGATTCACCAGGATTCATTCAAGATATCAGGTGACTATAGGGTGTAGCTTATAACCAATGGCCAAAACAGTGTTTTTTTCCCCTGGGTTTTAGAACTCCTTAAAGGCCGGAACATAAAGGCTTAGTTATCAGTATATACTCAGTGCCAAATGGTTTGTCAGTACATAGAAGATTCACAATAAATGCTTAAGAAATAAAGTAAGCTAAGCTAGTAAACATGTTGACTTCATAGTTCTACTGTTGTAACATGATGCCCCAGCTAACAGAATAAATTTACACCCCCACTGTTGAACAGCTTCTACTGAGCTCCTCTGGATTCATGCTACCTCTCATTCTGCGTGCAGTCCTCTTTCCTTTGAATGTTATGTCTTCTATTGTTTCCTCAGATTCTGAAAATACATATATTTATATATAATATATAGTATCATATATGCTATATGTTATACTTTTATTGGTACATTCTAGTTATACCTTATGGTAAGATTAAGAGTGTTACAAACATGCCTGCACACCTCACTTGGTGTATTTCTCTCTGTATCCCACCCTACTCCCCCCTTCTCTGTCCCTGTACATGTTAGTGAAATCGGCAGTGATACCTTCAAATATGGCCATAAAGCTATTTGAACTGTTCCTTCCCTCAAGTGTCATTTTCCCCTTTACCACCTCCCTCCCACAGCCCTCTTCCACTCTTTTACTGGTCTGTCTCCTCATTTACCTGAAGTGCCTTTTGTTTCCTATTTTCTCTATAGCTTCCACATATGAGAAAAAACATAGGACCCTTCAGTTTCTGAGTGTGGCTGATCTCACTTAGTATAATATTCTCTAGTTCCATCCATTTTCCTGCAAATGACAGTTTGTTCCTCTTTGTGGCTGAGTAACATTCCATGGTGTGTATATAAAACATGTTCTTATCCATTTCTTTGTTGATTAAACACCTGGGTTGGTTCTATAATTTGGCTATTGTGCATTATGCTGCTACAAACATGACTATGCATGTATCACCATAATATTCTAACTTTAATTCTTTTGGTAATATACAAAGGAGTAGTATCACTGGGTCATATGGTGGTTTCATTCCTAGTCTTTTGAGAAACTCTCATACTGATCTCCATAGTGATTGTACTGATTTTCAATCCCACCAACAGTATAAAAGTTTCTATTTCCCCATATCCTCTCCAGCATTTATTATTGTTTGTATTCTTGGTAATGGCCTTTCTAATTGGAGTTAGATGGAATCTCAGTGTAGTTCTGATTTGCACTTCACTGATTGCTAATGATGTTGAACACTTTTTCGTATACTTGTTGACTATTTGTATTTCTTCTTTTGAAAGGTGTCTATTCAGTTTTATTGTGAATTTTAATTGGGTTATTTGTTTTTTTTTTTTTCAGTGTTTTTGAGTTCTTCGTGTAGTCTAGATATCAGTCCTCAATTGGAGGAGTAGTTGGCAACATTTTTCTCCCATTCCATAGGCTCTCTTCAGACTCTTGTTTTCTTTTCTGCACAGAAGCTTTTTAATATGTTGCCATCCCATTATTGATTCTCTGTTTTATTTTCTGAGCTTTGAGGGTCTTATTGAGGAAGCCTCTGCTAGTGCCTATATGTTGGAGAGCTGGTCCTATGTTTTCTTCTAGTAATTGGAGTATCTGGTCTAAATTCTAGGTCTTTGATCCATCTTGAGTTGACTCTTATACAGGTTGAGAGATAGGGGTCTAATTTCATTCTTCATATGGATATCCAGTTTTCCTGTCACCATTTGTTGAAAAGGGTATCTTTTCTCCAACATATATTTTTGGCTCTTTCATCAAAAATCGGTTGGCTACAAGTGTGAGGATTTGTCTCTGTATCTTAACATTTTTAATAGCTTATAGCAATATTGATGAAAAGGTAATTTAAATTTAATTTCTGTTCAGCTAAGCTAAAATCTATGAATTTACATAGTTCTTTCAGTTGAATTATGAAGATTCCTAATCTTTATCATGTGCTTTCGCTTTCTTTTACTTATTCCCAAAAGTTCCTTTCTTAGGAAGTACTCTTTCTGCATTAGGATTGGAATCTCTGGCTGGCTTGAGGCTGTAATAGATTTGCATTCTATCTTTGATCATGATTATTCTCCTCTGGTTCTATATGTTTCCAGTTCTGCTCCTCAAAAACTCACTATTGCCTGAGTGAGCAGCAAATAAAGTAGGAGAAAAAAAAGTTTTTCTTCTTATATGAGGATGTCTATATAGAACAACAACAAACAACCCATAGAAGGCATTTTTTTAAGAAGGTAACTATTCCATGTAGTCATAACCAATATTTATTAGCTGCACATTACATGCTAGGCACTGAGCTAAGTGCTATTGTATATATTATCTCATTTAATCCTATCAATAGCCCTGTGAAATACTATCATTACCTTCATTTTACAGATGAGAAAATTAACATAATAAGTAATTTTACACACGTCTCTCACATAGCACAGAGCAGAACTATGATTAATCTGTTGCCAGGTTCAATGATGCACATCTGTAATCCCAGTAGTTGGGGGCTGAGACAGAGGATCACAGGGTTGAGACCAGCCTCAGCAACTTAGTGAGTTGAAACAGGGCTGAGGATATAGCTCATTGGTAGAATACCCCTGGGTTCAATCCCCAGTGCCAGCATACATACATACATACATACATACATACATTCATACATACATTCCACCCACCCCACTCCAGATTTTGTGATTTTAGTCTCTAGATTGTAGTTCCTTCTTAGGAGTCTCTTCTATGTATCAGAAATTATACTAAGTGTTATATGTACATTATCTCAATTGTTTAATTCCAACAACCTACTCTGATATAGGTGACATTGCTACCATTTTAGAAATACTGAAAGAGTGCCTCAAGAAGTTGAAGCAACTCTCTCAGAATCATATGACTAGAGGCGACTCCGATGAGGGCCTCCTTACCAGAGGGCTGCATCCTAGCAAGACCTGGGGATGGGACTGGCTGCCATGAGCCTGAGTGCATCCATGTTTGCAGGGAGGAAGCGCGTGGTCTTCTGAGCCCTAGGAGAGAGATAGATCTTCTTACCTCATGACAGCAATCTATCACATTCTGCCCATCAGATTTCTTGCTCAAGGCTCAAGGCATCGAGAGGCAGGAACTTTGTGAAAATCCATCTAGGTATGGATGATTTGGCATTTGAGACCTGTCAGTCACAGTATCACTGGGCAATACAAAGACCTAGTGGAGACAAGGAAGAATTAGAGTAATGGTGCTGGTTTGCCCTCCACAAATACTGTGGGCAAAAAATACTTTATTTGTCTTAATTATTTATCTTGTCCCTGCTATGGAATATTTTTTCAAAAGCTAATTTAAATTCCGTGGGCTTTATATCTTACTGAGATCTTAAGTTCTATAATGAGCAAGTAATTGGAGATGCAGGATAGTTGAAATCTCCCTTGCTCAGCTCTTAAACCCGTTTTGGAATGGATTGCCCTGGCTCCAGTCGAGCATCAGAGGAAGTGGTGTATTTGCTTTCAGAGCCTGCGTGGTGTGAAAAATACATATCTTTAAACCCAAGAGTCACACTCAATGCAAGAGGATACTCAGAATACGAAAGCATTTAAACACAGATTCCTATGGAAGGAACAGATGATTCATGTACGCTTCTCAGCATTGCTCTTTTTCTGAGTAAAAGTTTAGTATCTCTTTTTCTTCCATTCCCTCTGTTTGAAAATTGCAGTAGTTAAACACTCGTAGGCGAATATTGTCACTCCATTATACTTTCCAAGATTAAAATTTAACAAATAGATGAAGGCTTCTTAAAATAAGGTTCAAAGTGATACAGACATACATGCACACAGCACTTGGTGTAATTCCCTCCAGATTCACCTCCCTCCCTATACATCTTAGTGAGATTAGTAGTGATACCTTCATATATGAACACAGAGTTATTTAAACTCTGTTTTCTTCCTCAAGTCTCCTTTTACCCGTCCAACCTCCTTCCAACTTTCTTGACATATTCTAGCATCAATAACCAAGGAGATAAATACATAAAATGATAAATGTTTTACAGTAATTTCTGCAGAGACAACAACCACAAATTTTTTAAACAAGTTGTATGTCTGAAACACTAATGGACCATATTAGTCTCATCAACAATTTGTTGAGGCTTTATGAATTTTGCTAGCTCTTATAGGATGGAAATGGAAAGAAGGAATATAAAACAGAATGAGACACAATGTAATATCACTCAGAAATATGAATTTAAAATTTATCAGCTAATAATTTGATGTTCTTCCCATCATGGCGGCTGATTTCATGGTTTGTTAATAAGTGAGTAGTCCAGACCGTATGGAAAGAAGTTATGTGTGAATAAGGGTGCATGTTTTTCTTTCCTCTCTAAGTATTTCCATCCTTGTCCCTTCTGGAATTCCCCCTTTCCAGTTGCATGGCACTATTTTAGCAAACTCGGGTTTGTTTTCCAACCATAAATTACATATAAAACACAAATACTATTGAGTTTGAGGATCTGCATCCTGGAAATAGACAAGTACTGAATTCTGGAGCTTATAAACAGGCTATATTAGGATTTTATTTGAAGTTGAAGAATTGATGTAACAAAACTTACAAAAAGATATTTTCAAAACTGCAACTGAAATCAACATCTGTATTTTCACAACACTGGTATTTCATTGGTACTTTAACCACTATTGGAATACTTTGACATTTTGACATTTGATGTGTATCATAAGATGTGACACCTAGTAAATGGATTATAAGCTTAACAATTTTCTGGCTCTATAGAGTTTGTATTTTATTTTAAGTGTCTGCTCTGGTAATTGACATGATAAAATGAAATTTGAGGATTTCCAACATGGAGAAAAGAGAAATGTTCCATTAAATCATTGATAAGAACACATCAATCATCTCTTAGTTCTCTACCAGAGACCTCATAACAAGACAGAAGCATCTGCCATCAGCACTTGGGCATGCAGCAATAATTCTGGGGAGAATCGCTTCACATTCTTTTCCCCCTACTATAGGGTGTACCTCTTTATTTAGAAGTAAGCACTTTGAATAGATCACAAACTAATCACAGCCATTAGTGCTCTTCACAAAGAAGAATGTGTGGTCGCTCCCATGAAATGTTCTGCTCCTCGGAATGATGAGATAATTCATCCGTACCAACTTTAGTTCATCAAGGTTTGTAGTTTATCTAAGGATCGAATTCCCGTAATTTTATATGCCATCTGATTTAATGTCCACTTAGTTTAGCCTATGGACAGCGATAGGCAGGCATGACATATGAATCCAATGTCAAAAACTGGAGAAAAGGCAACTTCTTGAACATTTAATTCAAGCATCCTTAAATGGAGATTGTCTTGCTGCTTTTCTTTCTCCTGGGGAAATATATATCTAGATAATGCCAAATCTTATTAAGAAAAGCCTAAGTAATATAAAACATTGAATATAAATATGCTTATAGTGATATCTGTGTTTCAGAAAGACTTTTAATGGAAGAGGATAGGATGGAGTGGGTTGATTTTAAAATAAGATTGTACACATTCCTTTGGAAGGTTCTCATACTACATACTCAAATGCAATTATAACAGTTTACAGGCAAAGGACCAATTGCCTAGAGTTTACTGATAATCTACTTTCTTTGTGAACTCAATAGACCTTCTAAGTGCTTTCTAGTTGAATGAAAAATTGAACCTTGATTTTGTCTATTCATTTTTGACAATTTTTTTAGTGATGATCAAGAATTGCAAACAGGTGGTAGAAAATATATAAATGGGAAACATTGATGCTTTGCTGAAGCAGATACAAATATTACAAAGCTTTATTTCCCAGATTGTTCCACCTTGGTGTTCCAGTGGAAAGAGAAGCAGGCTTTCATATATATTTAAATACCTTTCTTGATGCCAATTAAACAATCCAAATGGGGTTTTTTATTGTTTTTTTTTTTCTAAAGGACTTACACTTTTTATCTTAGACTTAAAGCATTGATGCTTATTGTGAATCTCCAAGAGGGAGCTATCTCTACCTCAGTTGACCCCAGAACACATTTTTCAGGGCATATCTGTGAATGATTCACCAATTTGAAAATGCTGGTGTGAAGGATGTTTCTTGCTATGAAATGGTTTATAGTAGATTGGCTGATAACAGAAATATCCCAGATGTCCTGAACTATGACTGACTAGTGAATGGCTTTAATAATAAGTACTATAAGAATTTCAAAACAGGGAGCCTGGACAACTTTGTATGAGCTTGATAAACAGAACTTCACCTCCTTGACCTATAGTTTCAGACGCTGAATGGTATGAATGTCAGAGGGAAGGGAAATGAAGGACCCGAATGAGCCTCGGTATAGGGCCAAGAGTGGCTACTCATATTCCCAGTTCTTAACTAGAGTGAAGTTTTGTGTAGCAGGAGCAATCAGGAAGATGGACTAGAAAGATTAATTTGACATCAAATTACAGAAGGGATTGCATTTTGGATTAGATGCTTTATTTTCTAGCAATTTGGGATCTACTAGAGTTTTGGCTAGTGTGATTTCCCTTGTTTTTGTTTAGCTCTTTACCTTTTGTTTTTAGGTAAAGCAAAACATTGTCACAACCTTGTTATTTCAGGAAAATCAATTTCTGGTGTAAAAATGCCATGAAAATACAAGCCTAAAATGACAAGGTCCTCTACTAGGACTGTGCCCATTGAAAAATAAGGGTATTGTAAAAAGAATTGGACAGGGTGACCAAGCCAAAGACTAGTCCCTGGGGACAAGGGAAGAGAGAAGTCCAAGCTGTGGTCCAGCATCTGAGCCCAGGTAAAGGGCAGAGAGTTGGTATAGAAAACAGAATATGGGGCTCAAGCTAGCGATATGATTGGTACAGTGCTCCTCTAGAGAAGCAGCACTAAATCCCTGAAAAAGAATCATATTTGCATCAATTGGTTCCCACAGGGGAACAAGATTAAGTAGCCAAATTTCCTTAGATATTAAATACAGCAATTTCATATGCATTCAGCCATAATTACTTCACTCTCGCAAGAAAGTTCAAAAGTAGTTTAGCTCATTATGAAAAGATGCTACTGAAGATGTCAGTGTGAAGAAAACTTCAATCCATCTTTCTTAATCTCATAATGGCTCTTACAAGACCCTCACAGACACACCTGTGAGCTGAAGTAGAAGGGCTACAACCAGGAGAGAAGCACAGATGATTTGAGGTCAAGGAGGTAAGAATCAGTGGACATAAAGGAAAAAGGTGGCTTTGAAGTATAGATAAGATTTTATCTGAGATAACAAGGCAAAATTAATTATAGGCTAAGCAACATTAATGATAGTAATTATAATTTTATTAGTCATATCAACAATAATAGCTATTTTCTTTTGATTATATCCTATGTTCCATGCATGATTCTAAGTTATTTACATAATTCCCTCTTTTAATTCTTAAAAAAAAAAAATGGAGCTGGAAGCAATGACACATACCTGCAATCCCAGTACTTGGGAGGCTGAGACAGGAGGATGGCAGGTTCAAGGCCAGCTTCAGCAACTTAGCAAGACCCTGTTTCAAAATAAAATAGGGATGGGATGTAGCTTGGAAGTAGAACATCCCTGGGTCCAATTCCAAGTACAAAACACAAAAAACCAACAAGAAAAAAAAAAAAAAAACAGTAAGTTACCACTGAATTGAATAATTAAGCAATTGTAGAATTGTAGCCCACTGTAGAATTTTGAGCAGGAGAGTAACTAGCACCTGATAGTGAGGAAGATTAACAATGTGGACTATAAGCTGGTGGGAAGGTGAATGGGGATTTTAAGATGTTAGGAGCCCATTGCAATAATTCAGACTAGAGGTACCAGGCATCCAGGCTATGCTGTCAAACTAGGTGAGAATGAAAAACAAGACAGGACTTGGTATATCTTTTTCAACAAACATCTATCGTGTATTTGTTCATGCCAGGCATTCTAGTTGACTATGGGCAATAGGGGAAGATAAGATTGACCTGATTCCTACCCTCTTGGCATTTGAAGTACACCAGAGGACATTGTAAAAGAAAAATTTTCTGGCCTTGGTAACAAATATTGACCTAAAATGTGTGTGTGTGTGCCCTCCTACCCTAATTTTTACAGCTCTGGAGACTCAGTGGCATTCCCCTGCCTCAAAACACTCCTTCCTGCTGATTGGCAGAGAACACAGTGGGTAGGAGAGAAGGAGCTCAGCTGCAAGCCAGACAGAGACGGACATCTTTGGGGGTAACACAGCTTGAGATAAAAAAAACATTGTTCTTAAAATTCTTCTCTTCCAAGGTCAGGGTAAGGATTAGGGCAAGTGACATTGGAATGAAAGAAAGAGGATAGAAAAATAGTACACTTCACCCTTCCCCAAAGGATAGGCCAGACTGTCTTCCTCATTGCACATATATGTAAGTTTACTCTACCCTATTCCATAAACATAAATACTGTAACACTTACAATGCTTTACCCTATTTCCATGAAGTCAGAACATTTGACACTCACATTACCCAATTTATTTTACCAATGCTTGCATTATGCTGATATTATGAAACTTCCATGGAAGCCTACTCAAAGGTTAAGTGATTTACCCAAAGGTAAATCTGGGAGTGTAGACAGAGGAGAAGCAGGGCTTCCAACTCACTTTCTCCACGAGATTAGGATTCTATGAACACTCTTAAATGATGTTTCCAAAGCTCCAAGGAAGAAGCTGACCCTGGAGTTGTTATATACTGTGCTAAACAGTCTCAAAAGATTGAATTGATTGGAATTAATAAAACAATAAGTCAAATCCTTACAGAATTGAGGTGAATTCCAAAAAAAATTTACTATGTTAGTTCTGATCTAAAGTTAGGAAGAATAAAAGGTTTGGATTTTTGAGACTAATGATAATCATAATTAAAGTTATCTTCTATAAAGTAAAAAGACTATAATAGCAAATTTTCCTCAGTGATGTAAAAATACCTGTTGTCTGAACAATGATATTGATGTGTTGTGCAAGTATTTTTTGTGTGTGGATATTTCTCTGTTTTTGTGAATATTTTTTTCTTGAATGTATCTTTCATTGCCTACACCGCAGAGCTTTAAATACCTTTACTTTGGATAATATGGATGAGAGAAAATTATAGTATTTTGTCTTTTCTTCTCAACCAAAATTTTACAATATATTATTCAAGTGCTTATTTTATCATAATATATTCATTTAAACTTGATATAAATTTTTGTTGTTGTGCTTTAACCACTCAGCCTAATAGCTTAGAACTGAAATACATCAAAATAGCCACACAAAAAATATTTTAAATATGGCAGCCTTAGTTGGAGTTTAGGAAATAAATCTTGGAGTATAATAATTTATTCACTTGAGCTGTTATTTCAGCAAAGTATTTCATCTTACTTCCCCAAGAGCTGCTGGTCATTACTAAATATACTTAAAAACTGAGACAAAAAAAATTGCTTTCATTCTGGCTAAATATACTATAAAATGATTGTTCAAGTCTCCTACATTTTTTAAAAAAAGATCAGATAGGTGATTATGCTTGTGTAGTTAATTAATAAGAAGGGAAGTAGGTAATGGTTCACCAGGGAAACTTTTGTATCCCAGTGTCTATTATGAGGGATCCCATGCTGTAGGGAAAATAACGGGGTGCTAATTCTGAACGAACACAGTGCTGTCCTACAAAGACATCAAGATTTGTAGGAAATCAACCCTCCAGCAGTCCTGGCAAGCCAGACTGACCCCAACAAATGAAAATAATCAAAAGTAATTAGAAGCGTGCTGGACTACTCCTCGGAGAGCCGAGCGGGAGAGTAAACGTGCCTGAATCCTCCAGCCACTGCAAAGGCCCATGTCTGAGTGTTAGGTGCCCTGACCTTGTCCACATAAAGATGTGATTTATGAAGTGCAGGGCACAGCAGCAGGGCTTCTGTCTTCTCCTGGAGAACCAAATTACTGAGGTGGAGATTAACATGCTTTCAGCCAGGCCCATTTCCAGACCAAGGGAAATTTTTTATTTAAATTTTTTTTTACCTTTAATTTCCTCTTTTTTAACAGCCCCCCCCCCAAATTAAAAAAATGGTGGGGGGTGCAAGGGAGGAAGAAAGACAGAGTCTATCAAGAGTGATATGCACTGGGGCTATCGACACTCAGGGCTCTTTTGTGTGTAAATGCATATTGTGCTGGATAGTTTTGCTGGATGTGCCTTCTCAGCATCACAGAATTCACCTTCCAGTTTAAGGAGCCAAGCTTGTGAAATACTTCCCTGATTAAGCAATGCAAATAGTTGAACAAAATATTACCTTTGATACTGTGACTTTCCCATCCAATTTCCCTTACCTGAACAATATGTTTCATTACAAGGCATCTCTACTAAGTAAAAAATATGTAGGAGAAAAAGCTGTGGATGGTAGTGAATTTGAAGGAGTAGAAAGGGAGAGAAATTGGAAGAAATAGTTACATACCAATCAATGGGAAATCTTGGAGTCCTAAAGACATATTTATATTTTTGCTTACCGTTGTCTCAGTTAGGGTAGGTAACATTTTACAAAATCCTATTCTGACATGAAAGGGAAGCATTGATTTTCTTTTTAAACACACGTCAATATCTATACACAAAGCTAATTTAATTAGCAAGCAGTTATTGTTCAGCCAAATGTCAATTTCTCAGATTATTTCATGCTTCTTGACATGAACTATATGAAACAGGATTTAACAGTATGTCTCTGAATGAAACTGCACTTGAGAAATGTAAAATCACACTTGTGTGTTCTTGAAAAGCTACAAGAAACAGTGTTAAAACAAAAATGTCAGGCTTGGAGTCACTGCACATTTGGCTACCTCAAGAAAGCCAAAGCTGCAGAATTAAGGGAACTCGACTTAGGCTGAGGTTATAAAGTGCCTTCCTCTATAAACTAAAAAACATAATGTCAGGGTGAATGGGAACATACTTTATTAACTTTATGGTATTGAAAACTGCCAGCAAGTTGTCTTGTTTTTAAATATTGTCCTCTGCAGAGTGTTACAGTGCTGTTTGTCCACAGGAAGCCTATTAAAAGTGGACAGTGCAGTCATTTCATCTGGCTTTGGCTGGACTGCTTTTCTTTCCTTTAATGATGTGCTGGAATGTACCATGCCCATAGGGTCTCCATTAGCAGAACTTTTACTTCTGGGACAACCATGAAGTTTAAGGCTTAAAAGAGGCATCAGTTTACAGTCTTGTGGGAATCACTTGAATACTGGAGCACTAACTTCTTACTGCTTTAACTAATATATTGACTTATTTTAAATAAACAGTTACACAATGAAGGCAGAGCCAGTGGCCTTATTGGAAATCTTTGGGCTTTTTAAAGATTCTGCAATCCACACAGCTGGGGAAGGAAGGAAGGGGCCTGAGGAGGGTTTATGCCCTTTTCAAACCAGGAAGAAAACACATTAACCTCTCCCACCCCAGCCCTGCCATCAGCTAAAGGGGGATCTTTACAACTCCCAGAAAACCTATCAGCTCACACTCAAACCTCATATTTTCCAATGCCTTTCTCTCAGTAAACAACAATTAACAGAGCAATACAGAAAAAAAGTGATTAATTCCTTCTGGGGAAATGTTTTTAGAATATGATTCTCTTTCCAAAGACTGTTGATGGTCCACTCTATTTCCTGCTTTCCCTAAAGCTATACATTTGTTATAGTTTCTTCTCTCATTTCATCCCTTTAATATTTAGATCATCTGTCCTGATACATGTTTGCAAATTAAAGCTGGTTTGAGATTATAGTAAAACCATTATTTTTAATAGCCCTTTTCAAGGGCAGTGCTAAACACTGCAGAACATGCATGCTACCGATTACTGCTGAGCAGACAGCGGCTTTTGCAGATTAATTTGTAACTGGGAACTACTGTAAACAGATTTCACCAGAAATCCCAAGGAATAAAGGGAATTGGTAGTGGTATCTGGCTCCTTGCATTTATTTATTGTTTTAGAAACCTCTTGATGGAAAGCAAGCTAACAAGGGAGAAAAGTTAGCCCCCTGCAAAAACCTTGTATTCTAGTCTTGTTTCCTCCTGTTTCTCTTCTGATGAGGGGAAGAGGGGTCAGGTCTTCCTCTTAAAGGGTTATTATTTAAAAGCAAGAGGCTCTGAACCTTTATGAGGAAGGCAGGGCACTCTAGATAATTCTGGTACTTCAGGACTCTTTTTTAAAACTCAATTTGCATTAATAAAAGATGGGTTGACTCTGCCCCTATATGAAGTTATAGTTATATATACACGTAAAGGATGGGGAGAGACAGAGCGATTGAGAGTTAGTTAACACTTCCTTTGCTTAGATCGTTGTGATAATTTCTTGTAGTCTTTCTCAGTTTATTTAGTGGAGAACAACACGGATGGTGACGATAATGATGATATTAATAAAAATAATAATGATAACGATGATCCTCCATCTTTGGAGATAAATCTTGCAAGGTCTCAGAGAGGAAGTGTTAACTCTGGCTGTATTTGGAGAAGGGAATTGCATTCGTAGAAATATCTCCAGCTCTGGTTGGTGTCTGCGGGTCTGGATTGCAGTGGGCGGGCATCGGGTGTGAGGCTCAGGAAGCGCGGGACAGCGCGCCGGGCGGAGGGAGCAGCAGGGTGCGGGAATAGGCAGGCGGCAGGCGGCGGCGGGTTCACCTGGACCTCTGGAGCCGCTAGCGCTGCGCGTTATTTCGGGACACACCGCCATCTACCGGTCTCCTGCTGTACCTGCGAGTACCCGGACCTTGCAAGTCGCCCCGCCTCCCCCACTCGAACCCACTATAAGGGAAAAAACTTGAAGGCCTTTTCCATGAAATCCTAATTTAGCCAGGACCCGCCACTAATTCCACGCGACATTTGCCTTTCCACCGACTCTCCTCCTTTTCAAAGCAGCTTTGCAAAGGGCAAGAAGGTGGGGGCTGCAGGGCCGGGGCGGGGCGGGAGCCCCGGAGGGTTCGGGGCGCTGAGCTCTCAGACCCCCTGATCAGGCCGCACTGTCTGAAGCAATCCGGTTCCCCAGATTACTTGTATTTAATACACAATGCATCATAAAACAAATCCCTCATCCTGACAGGAAGAAAATAGAACAGCTCATAGCTCCAGCCGGTCCAATTTATGGCTAAATTAAAAAAAAAAAAAAAAAAAAAACTCTCCGACAATGGGCAAGTTGAGGAAGGGCAGGGAATCAATACAGCAAACCCAGGACTCTTAAAGGTTCTCAAGCGCTGAACTCCATGGGAATAGCTGACCGGGTTTTAAGTTATTTACAAAGGATTTTTCCTGTCCTACCTAACACTGCTGTGCGATTTTCCCTCAAACAATGGCCATTATCTGAAATAACAGTTCAATGTCACAGATAACAGGCCACCGAAACGAATTACTCACCACCTCTTGTCATTTTTCTCTCCCCCACATCCCTCCCTTTTGTTACTATTTTTGTTTTGAAATCAGCATTTGTGGGGGGGGGTAATAAATCTACTAGATTTTCACATTTACTTGCACTTGGAGAAAACAAAAAGTGGGTGGCACTTGTGTGGTCCCCCTTGGCAGATAAAGTTGAAAGTCGGTGCACTCTCCAGTCCTCCTAGCAGCCCCACCTCCGCCTCTCAAGCGCCCCTAGACGCACTTACTTTCCATTGTTGAACTGGAAAGAAGCTGGATTTTGTCCATTTGCTTTTATGAATGGGATTTTCTGATTAAAAAAAAAAAAAAACAAACATTTATTTCCATGTATCCAGTGGGTTCAACTAAATTCCTCCAAGGTTGGCTACAAGTATAGAGACCCTTTTATTTTGTCATTCATTCCCTATATTCTTCTCCAATGTCTTTTCTGCACTGTGCTGATATAAGTTGACCAAATATATATCATAAAGTTATTAAACATAGTATAATACTGATCACTGAAAGCAGCATTTATGATGTTAAAAGTTTAAAAATAATCTGGGCTGTCAAGTTGCTTAATTCTACTTTGGGGCGTTCATGGTGTTTCAATTATTGTATCAAAGAAAACGGCAAAAAAATCACCAGACAGTCATCAATCTCACTAAACCCTTAATACCCGATTTGGGCGGGTCATATGCAAATAATGTTTCAGATTTTAAAGTTTCTTCTAAGGAAAAAAAAATGACTTGAAAATGTAGTATGCCTTGTCTGCCTGACCTAACTACAAGGGTTGAAGGGGGGGGGGGATTGAGTACACATTTCACTTAAAATTTATTTTAAAAAGATGCTTAGCAGAAAACTGGAAATGTATGTCGACTTTTCACTCTTGAGGCTGCTGTTTTCTGAGAATATCTGAACTAATTGTGTTTAATATTAGCCAGCATCCCTCTACCTTAAGT